>PISW01011282.1:0-41950 GCA_004023785.1 Mungos mungo | reverse complement strand
CCGTGCAATATATACCCTTAAGGGGAGGCGTGGCCTCATCCCATTGGTCCAAAGGCTTTGTCACGGACTCCACGCATGCTGCGCAGCCTCTCTTGGGTTAGTAGCTCGTGATAGAGCATAGCGGTCCGCAGGGGGATGGGAGCTAGGGCGGCTCAGGAGCTTGGGGCTTCTGCCCGGTCGCCATCTTGGGTGACCATTTCGCCTCCCACAGTATTAACCTCTTCAAGCTTAAATTTCTTTAGATGTAAAATAGGATAATGTCTTTTCACATAGTGTTAAATGAGATAAGGTTTGTACAATTATTAGCTCAGAGCTTATCATGTATTGAGAGTTCAGTGAGTCCAAAAAGGGAAATTATTTTATTGTCATTCATTGAATAACTTATATGTGCCAGGCATAATTCTAAAAAAATATATGAAGGAAGAAATGTTGGAAAAATCTAATTATTTTCCTTCATGTAGCTAACATTGTTGCAGGAAACTGCATGAAACAAAGGAGAAAACGCACTAAGTTATTAAGAAAGGATGATTTCTATAACACAAAGAAATGTAGAAGAAATGAGTGTGTCATATATAATCTGCTCTTTTATTAATCACCCATCTTAGTTGAAAAATTAGTCCTCCTAGGCTGCACCTCTCCTTGGTAGGTTGCAAAGTCGTGCAGAGGCTCTATTTTGTAATATCTGTCTATATTAGTTCATTTTGCTCATTCCTACCATGGACACACTGGTTTTCATTTCATTTTCCTCAGGGAGTCATTGGCAATGGTCTCCCTAGTGGTTGTTAGCTCTCACCAGAGTCCTATTCCAGTAACTACAAACTTTTATTAGAGTGAGGTTCCCATAGCTCAGTTCAAATTTTATCGCTTTATGTGAATATATATATAATATATGTATATATCTCAATATCATACCTCCAGGCACTGTGTATTATGGGCCCCCCATCCCACTTTGCCCTCTCTCTCCATCTCCCACTTCCTTTGCATCTCTAGTTTTACTTCTGTTCCCTTCTATTTTTTCAATGTTTATGGAATCTTATGTTTTATTTTCTTTGATAAGAACCATTCCAAATTCCATGTTTAATGTATTTTTTTAATGTTTATTTATTTAGAGACAGAGACTGAGTGGAGGAGGGGCGGGGGGCGGGGAGAGTCCCAAGAGGGCTCTGCACTGACAGATCTGTGATATTATGACCTGAGCCTAAAACAATAGTCAGCTTCCTGGCCAACTGAGCCACCCAGGCACCCCACAAATGGTATTTTTTTACAGGTCTTTCTGATGCCCTAGAGGAGGTCTAATCTGGCCTTTGAGTACCTGTTGCTCTTTGAACTGCTGATAAAAAGGCATTAATTACTCTCCCTTGTATTTTGTTTACTCGTGAACTCCTTATCTAGCCACCAGCTTGTAAGCTCCTGGAAGATTGACTACTACCACAGTTAATTTGAAAATACCAAGAACACAAAGAGGACTGCTCTCTCCTTTACTTAATTACTTTTCTATTATTGAGAGTACAAGGTCTGATACAAAGAGTTGCTCAATAAATATTTGCTGAACTGAGTCAATTAAATCAAGGAACTTCACCTCTAATAAGTGTTACAACACTTTATAATTTGGACTTTAATTGAGTGAGACTCCATGATCATACATACCATTTGGCCTCTCTCCTCTTCATTTACAAGACACTTTAGCACCCACTATTTGTTTTTATTTGGATTATATGCTGTTGGATGTTGGAAATGCAATGACTACTCCCTGGAATTTAATTCCAGCTGGGAACTGTGGCAAGGTTAGGCATTCCTCTACAATTTACTTTAATGAGTGCAATAATGTATTGTTACAAAAAAAAGGTAACTGAAAGGTTGGTTGACCAAGCAGTGTGAAATTGAGATAAGCAACCATTTCCTTATTAGAAATTAAGCAAGACCCTCTTCTAAGATTTGGTTTAAATGCTGTGGGAGATCATGGAGGGACAGCCCAGGTGTCATGGCAGGTTAGCCAGCAAGCTTCACCAGGGCCACTGGGGAGGGTTCTCCATATCTCCCCTGTCCTTAAAAGGCATGTTCTGCCCACCATTCCTTCAACAGGAACCATTTCTGAGGCTGCAGCCTTGAGGAAGCAATGTGTTATCTAGAGCATCAGGATGATAGACATAATTGCACTGTTTATTTTATTTTTTAATAGTTTATTGTCAAATTGGTTTCCATACAACACCCAGTGCTCTTCCCCACAAGTGCCCTCCTCCATCACGACCCCCTCCCCCTTCCCCTTCAAACCTCAGTTTGTTTTCAGTATTCAATAGTCTCTCAAGTTTTGCATCCCTCTCTCTCTCCAACTCTCTTTCCCTCTTCTCCTCCGCCTGGTCTCCCATTAGGTTTCTCCTGTTCTCCTGTTAGACCTATGAGTGCAAACATATGGTATCTGTCCTTCTCTGCCTGACTTATTTCGCTTAGCATGACACCCTCGAGGTCCATCCACTTTCCTACAAATGGCCAGATTTCATTCTTTCTCTTTGCCATGTAGTACTCCATTGTGCATTTTTACCACATCTTCTTGATCCATTCAGCAGGTGATGGACATTTAGGCTCTTTCCATGTTTAGGCTATTGTTGACAGTGCTGCTATGAACATTGGGGTACATGTGCTCCTATGCATCAGCACTTCTGTATCCCTTGCGTAAATCCCTAGCAGGGCTATTGCTGGGTCATAAGGGAGTTCTATGGATAGTTTTTTGAGGAACCTCGACACTGTTTTCCAGAGCAGCTGCACCAGTTTACATTGCCACCAACAGTGTAGGAGGGTGCCCGTCTCTCCACACCCTCGCCAGCATCTATAGTCTCTTGATTTGTTCATTTTAGCCAATCTGACTGGTGTGAGATGGTATCTCAGTGTGGTTTTGATTTGTGTTTTCCTGATGATGAGTGATGTTGAGCATCGTTTCATGTGCCTGTAGGCCATCTGGATGTCCTCTTTGGAGAAGTATCTGATCATATCTTCTGCCCATTTCTTCACTGGGTTATTTGTTTTTTGGGTGTGGAGTTTGGTGACTTCCTTGTAGATTTTGGATACTAGTCCTTCATCTGATATGTCATTTGCAACTATCTTTTCCCATTATGTCGGTTGCCTATTAGTTTTCTTGATTGTTTCCTTTGCAGTGCAGAAGCTTTTGATCTTGATGAGGTCCCAAGAGTTCAGTTTTGTTTTCATTTCCCTTGCCTTTGGGGATGTGTCAAGTACGAAACTGCTGCGATTGAGGTCAAGGAGGTTGTTTCCTACTTTCTCCTTGAGGGTTTGGATGGTTTCCTGTCTCCCATTCAGGTCCTTCAGCCATTTTGAGTTTATTTCTGTGTAAGCTGTAAGAAAGTGGTCTAGTTTCATTCTTCTGCATGTTGCTGTCCAGTTCTCCCAGCACCACCTGCTAAAGAGGCAGTCTTTTTTCCATCGGATACTCTTTCCTGCTTTGTCAAAAATTAATTGGCCATACATTTGTGGGCCCAGTTCTGGGTTCTCTATTTTATTCCATTGGTCTATGTGTCTGTTTTTGTGCCAATTGCACTCAGTTTAAAGCCTCATAGAAACTTGGAAGATTCTTGGGCCCATTCACCGAGATCTATTTGTCTTGTGGCCACTAAAGACAAACCTTTGTAAGTTCCCATGCCCTTTTTTTTCTTTTAATTGCCTTGTTTATTACACCTGCAACCTATCATCTGCAGGGGCCTACCTCTATCTCTGGCCTTTCCTTCCCCCTCTGTGTTCAGAGGCCAGTTTGCAAGCCAAACCTAAGTTGACCCCAAACATCCCCTTTCCTTTCCCCACAACATGTGGGAAATGAAAAACAAATTCTCTGTTCAATGTTTTTTGTGTATGTGCTTTTTTATTGTAGCCAGTTACAGCAGTTTAGTGAGGAATGGTGAACATGTCACTTTAAGAAGAAAATCTCCTTAACCTTGAAGGGATGAATCAGGTATGAAATGCTCTATTTGATACATTTAGAGGGATCCTTTTGTAGATTTATGCCTTAAAATTGAAAAGCATACACTGAAGTTTGACTCAGGCTCTAGTTCAAAAATATCTATAAACACCACCCGTCTTATGAGAAACAAACAGGTATCATACTTTTTCTAGAATAAAATGAATTCTTTTAATATCAATCAACATAATGGAGGATTCTTTAACTGATCCAATCTATTCAGGCTAATGAAAGTATCGTTGTTTCTAGCAAAAAACATTTGTCACTGTAAGCAATTTTGCTCCTGATTTTCTTCTTATATATTTGAATTAGAAAGATTTCATCAGAATGCAGCTCTGTAGCAATTTGTAAATAACAATGAATAGCAGGTGTGCAATTTTAAATTACCAGAAGCAGGATAAGAAGGGGTGAATTTTTAAAATGCTACAATCTGCAGTAGCACTAAACTTGCTTTGAGCCTCTGCCCTCTCAAACCCTATCTCTCAGGGAGATAAAATAATGAAAAATACTTCCCTAAACTGCTGGCAAAACTCTTATTGTTTGTACCACACTTGGAAAAGACTCTTGGGACAAGCAGAGGAATCCTTGCTATTGATTGGCTGGTTAAATCGAGGACTATTAGCTTCAGACAGGCTAGATTGATTATACAGCAGCAGCAGCGGGAGCTGGGACTCAGAGCTGAGTGAGCGTCAGGGTGAAAAGGAGAGAGAGGGAGAGAGAGAGAGGGAGAGAGAGGCAAGGTGGGGAGGAGGCAGTGCACGTTCCATAGCATCACTGTGTGACTGCTGGTGCCGATTAGGATTAGCTTGCTTCCTCGCTTTCTCAGTCAACAATTTACTGAGATGCCTTTTCTTTTGCAAGAGGCTGTCAGCGCTGAGCCCCAGCAAGAAATAAAAGACTTCACCTTGGAATAGTTCATCTTACTCCTGCACCATTAAAGGAGATTTTGAAAAGAAAACAAAAATCAAGTCCCCTTCGCAGCCTCACTTTGTTCCAGGATCGAACAGACACAGTTACATGCTTCAGGTAAGAAAATGCAATTTTTATCTCTGGATTCCTTTTTAGTCATTCGCAGTGAAATATATCCTAGTTTTGCATGTTTTGAAAACTGAGTTTTCAGGGATGTGTTAGAGTCAATGCCATGCATAGGCATGTGGATTTAGAAGTGTGTTGATACATGCTTAGAGGAATATATTTGCTATTTTATTTCCAGGTACATAGAAGTTTTATTTCTAAGATCACTAGATGATAAGTTTATGGAGCAGATGCTCTATATTAAAAAAAAAAAAAGAAGCAAAGTCTATACTAAAAGGAGCATTTTTAGTGACAGCCTTAAAATATGTTCACATATATTGTTCTTAGCTGTGAAACAACTTTGGGAAATAATAGCCTATCACAAAAGAACCATTGCTGTGTTAAGTATGTACTATTCTATTTCATGCAGACACAGAAGCTACACTGTTTTCAGTGATTGTCAGTTGTTAATTTTTTTTCCTAAATCTGTCATTTGTAGTCTTTACTCTTCAACATAAACATGATGTGTCCTAAATGATGTGACATTATACTGCCATTTTATGATGGCTAAATTATTGATGGCTAGCATTTGGTCTTAAGAAAGTACTGAGCTAAGGTAAAGAAATAGGACTCTGGAGAGGGTTAGCTCTTCCAGTGTCCATGGCTAGAGCTGCAGTTCCATCAATTAATATTTTAAGTGTCAGTGATGGCATACGCTGGTAAAGTGTCTGTGAGCATGCAGAAACTTTGCACATATTAAAATCTCTTCTCCGAACAGCATTTATTTATTTATTTATTTATTTTGCTTGAGGAATGCGATTGGATGGCATAGGACGCACAGGCTGGGGCAATGCAGTGCTGATATAGTTGATTGACCTTAGGTTTATAGGTCGACTGCTAAAGAGGCAGCTTTGTGATAGAAGATGAACATGACGAACTTCATCCTTACTTGAACTAAAATGGTCTATGACATTTTGGATGTCAGTTTATTTGCTTTAGGGTCAATGAAGAGATGAATTTTATCCTGAGCTGCTCTGATTGTGTTTTTGAGTGAAGTTCCCTGAGTCACTAATCAAAGATCAAACTGGCAGCTGGGATAAGTTGGCAAAAACTTTTTAGTGTGTTCAGTGGTTCAAATAATAACAAGATTCCCAATACTCGTGGGAGCCGACATAGCTGAAGTTAGGAACATGACATGCTCTAAATGCCTGTATTTGTGTCTCGGTTTAACCCTTCCTTGTATTTTAAATAGATTTATGTATTTAAGGAACACGATTTTTCATGACATCTATTTTGTCTTTTAAATGTGGAATAATGTTGGAATGCTTCATAATAATATAAATATTATATCTACCTAGATATTTACATTTATATCACCATATCAGGAGGGAATAATTGTTATAAATTGTGTAAAGTAGAGTTTGTCTAAAAGAATAGGAACGTATATAGGAGAATATTGAATATTATTGTCTTTGAATTGAGTCTTTTGAAAAAACAATTATATCCATGTATCTTGAGTATTATGGTTGAAAAATTAATACTAAACTATTGAATGAGGAAGGTGGTGGGTACTTTAGACCATATATCCATACACATATATATATATATATACACATATATATGTATATATACATGTATAGTGTAATACAGTAGTTCTATATCATGTATATATTTATTTATATATTTATAATATATAATTATTATCCAATTTTGTAATTTTATCCTTCTGTTTTATTATTTATGCATAAAATGTTGCCTATATCCCCAAAGGATATAATTCAGATTTAAGTAATTCATCTTGTCATTTTCAAATTAATGCACAAAGTTATTTAAAATACCATAATTTTTGTTGCCATAATCTTAAGTGTCTAACCCAGTTATGCAATACAGTTACATTATAGCACTTATCTATGCATTATAATGAGCTTTATAGCATAAAGAAAACCAATTCTTAATTGTGTGTGTGTGTTTTATGAGACTGTTCACACTTTAGCACAGGTGGACGTTTTTTATTCCCTCTATGAATGGGCATGTTTTTCCTTTAAAATGACTTAAATTCATTTCTGAACTGTGTGCTTCTTGCACTCAAGCATTCTTTTTAGCTTACCCTAAATGTTACTTCGATTCTCATTTTTTTCTTCATGTTATCTTCTGTAACTATGTAATTATTCTGTAATTACTTCTGTAAAAGTTTTAATTCCCCAATCTTCTTCACAGGACATTGTCCCGTGATTGAAACAAAGCGAGTTCTTTTTAAAATAACATTTAACCCTTCCAGCGAGGTAATTAATACATCCCCCACCTTCCAAAGCCGCACTCCTCAGCAAACAAGATCACGGAAGACAGTGTTCTAGAATCATCTGTAGAGGTGACAGAGTCTGAAATCTTGCAGCTTTGTTTCTGAATCCAGCTTTCCCTTTTCTTTGCATTTCGGGAAGGGCTCATTTGACCCTTTATTCAACCTTCCATTTACTTCCATGGTACCAGATATCTTTGTTGATTACTCATTTTCACCACAGTGAGCCAGAAAGAATGGAGAAAAGTACCACCTCTTCTGTTTTTATAGATATCTGTGCCATTAGGGGGCTCTTTCTTCCTATGTTATACTCAGCAAACCACTGGGAGAGATCACATTGCTTCCTTAAAGTATTTTCCCCGTTTTAGAACATGAGTGCTGGTTGAAGTAGCTTCCTCCTACTTCCCACAGACAGAAACATTTCAGATTAATAAGAATTTATTTTTTATTTTCATGGGAAAGCGAGTTTATCCTGCGCTGTCTCAATTCATCCTCTTTAAAATAGTCTCATCTATAAAATGTTTAATCTTTGAAGATAACAATGGTTTGAAATAGTGAAATGACCAATCTTAGACAAATTTAAAGACTTTTGTGTTATGCAGCTGGGAGCATAAGAAATGTTAAAATAAGGAAGAACTGCAGGGAAGAAAGTTCCTTTACAATCATCTGCAAATATCTGAGAGAGAATGAGTGACTCGGGGCTCACCTGCAATTTTTTCAGCAGAAGATAACAGCAGGCAGCAAAAAGAATATTACTTGTTTCCTACAAAAATAGACATGGAAGAATTGAAAATAATAGGATGGTCTCACTACACATACACATGTAGGACATGGTCTTTTTTGATTCCATTTTTGTTTCTGAAAACTAAATGAAGTTTTCATAAATATACACCGAGGGTGATGCAGGCAGCTGATTATGGGGGAAAGGGTGTTTCCTGCATCACCTGAAAAGCCATGCATATTGAACTGCACTGCAGGCTTTCTTAATAAATGGAAACACATTCCTCCTCTATCCACAGCAGCTAAAGATGCCCCCTGCTTACAGGACTAGTTTGGGGATTAGTCAACATTTATTAGCATCTCCTTGCAAAAGCAGTCTATTTAGTGGGTCTAGGATTTTCTTCAAAGGATGCCATCCCTAGACAGAAGTGACATACACTTGTAAGAGATTTCTTTTGGGAAGTGGAGGTGGTGGGGAGAGTCTTCTGAGCAGTGAATCATGGAATTCCATTCTTTTACTGAATAGCTCATTGATTTAAAAGGGGAGGAAAGTAGTTGCTTAAATAAAATGAGAAGATGGAAGGGGCATTTCCTTTACTGGTCTTCTAGAAGGAACCATGTAAGCTTTTCCTTCCATATGACAATGTGCATACCTTGACAGGAGTAAACTTTGAATGCAACTAGTATAATAAATAGAGTTGTGTGGGGATCAGTCCAAGTTTAGTTGGGACAGTCTGGTAAATGCTCTAATGGAGTTCTCTCTTACCCAAGTTAGCTTTCGGTAATGTGAATGACTGGGTAGTAAGACGTGTGAGGAATCCTAATGCTACCAATTTTAGGTAATCAGGATGAGGAATATTTTAAGGACTTTAAGTTTCTTCTGAAAAGAGGTTGTCTTTTATTTTCAAGCAGCAATGAAGATGGAGAAAAGGGCTAAAATTGGAAAATAAGATAAATGAAAATGCACAGACTGCCCATGATTTGTTTTTTATGTTGCAAAATTTTGCCCAAGATAAATATAACAATGCCAGTTAAAGACTCATGTTTTCTATTAAGTGGTAAAGAAGTGCAGATACTACTGAAGCAAAATGTTATTTTGTCTCCTCTGTTTTTATATTATTCTTCCTTCCTTTCCCCTATAGTCATCTGTTTTGCTTCTTAAATTCTACATAGAAGTGAAATCATATGATATTTATCTTTCTCTGACTTATTTTACTTAGCATAATACACCCTAGTTCAATCCACATTCTTGGAAATGGCAAGATTTCATTATTTTTGATCACTGAGTAGTATTCCATTGCATGTATCCATTTATTAGTTGATGGACATTTGGACTCTTTGTATAATTTGGCTATTGTTGATAGCATTGTAGAGGAGGCATAGCAAATGTGCTCCAAACATTTTTGACCTAGGCATTTTTTTAATGAATAGACTTTATGTTTAGGTCAGTTTTAGGTTTACAAAAACTGAGGCATAAAATCATAAAGTTCCCATATGCCTCCTCACCTCCATCTTCTTTACCCTGCCAGTGTCCCATATCATTAATATCTTGCCTCAGTGTGGCACGTTTATTACAGTGAATGAGGCGTTATTCGTAAGTCATTATTAACTGAAGTCCATAGTTGACCTTAGGGCTCACTGTTTGTATTATATATTTTTGGGGTTTGACAAATATATAATGACATATATCCACTGTTAGAGTTACACGCAGAACAGTTTCACTCTGCCAGATTCCCCTGTGTGTTACCTGCATAGATTTTTCTCTCTTCCTTCCTCCCTCTGTCCTCCCCCCGAACCCTTGATCTTTCTACTGTCTCCACAGTGTTGTCTTTACAAGAATGTCATGTTGTTGGAGTCATAATAGGCCTTTACCATGGTTTCTTCATGTTTTTTGGGGGGCTTGATAGCTCATTTCTTTATATTGCTAAAAAATATTACATTATATAGATAAATCAATTTATCCATTCACCTACTGAAGGATGTTTTAATTGCTTCCAAGTGTTGGCAATTAGAATGAAGCTGCTAAAAATATCCATAGGCAAGTTTGTGTGTGGACATAAATTTTTAATGCATTTAGGTCAATACCAGGAGCATGAGGTCTTCTTCATATGGTAAGAGTGTGTTGAGTTTTGTCAAGCTGTCCGCCAAAGTGACCATACCATTTTGTATTCCCACCAGTAATAAATAAGAGTTCCCATTGCTCCACATCCTTGCCAGGATTTGGTGTTGTTGGTGTTCTGGATTTGAGTCATTCTAATAGGTATATGGTATATCTTCTTGTTTTGGACAATATTGTTGATTGGTAAAACTGTTTTTGCTGTGTGACAGATAATTCCAAGGCATATCATGGATCTTCAGGAAATATGTCCATAATAGCTGGCAAGGATCCCTTGCCAAATTATTTTCCCCTTTTGTTGTATGTGTGTGTTGGGGGAGAGATGAGGTAGCCCATACTTGTAACACATATTTGCTCTTCATGATTTAGGGCTCTGGTGCAATGGAGAGGTTATAACAATCAATTAATTCAATGCCACATCCGTCAATTATCAGATAACAATAACTTTCTATTTTTTAAAGCACTGTGATTGAATTAAAGAACAGAATTTGGCAGTTTATGTTTCCTATTATACTTTATAGCCATATTTATCTTGTGGGTAGAAATCACTGGCTTATAAGAATCCAAACTCCTCAAGTAGATTGAGATTCTTCATAATCCAGCCTTGACCAAAGTTTATGACATGATTGCTGGTTACTCTGAGTTCAAGATAAGCTGTATTTTCCCCAGAATGCTTTCAATTGTTGCCTCTGATCATCTTCTTGATTTGATTGGTCTTCCTTGCCATGTCTGCTAATTAAAGTATTACCAGTCTTTCCTAAAATCCTTGAATGTTCCTCTACTGTTAATCACATAAGACTTTGCATTATTAACCAAACATTTATTGTGTCTGTATTATAACCTTATATTCAAACTGCGTGATTCAGAAATGGAAAAGAAAATCCTGTGTTTTTTTTTTTCTTTCTAGTCCTCAATGTGCTATGTCCATTAATGCCTGTTAGTCGAAGAAAAATATTTTAATTTTCTTTAATGTTTTATTCAGTTTTGAGAGCTAGAGAGAGATAGAGCACAAGCAGGAGAAACACAGAGAGAGGGGGGGAGACACAGAATTTAAAGCAGGCTTCAGGATCTGAGCTATTAGTACAGAGCCTGACACAGGGCTTGAACTCACAAACCGGGAGGTCATGACCTGAGCTGAAGTCAGACACATAACTGACTGAGCCACCCAGGCATCCTTGAAGGAATAAATAAAAAAAAAAATTCTTAGTACAAAATATGTAAATGCTTTTTTTGGAAAATGTCATGTCCTCAATTTTCATTTTTTAAATTTACCTATTTTTAATTTTTTTGAATGTTTAGTTTTGAAGGAGAGAGAGAGACAACATGAGTAGGGAGGAGCAGTGAGAAAGGGAGATGCAGAATCCAAAGTGGGTTTCAGGCTCTGAGCTGTCAGCACAGAGCCTAATGTGGGGCTTGAACTCACAAACCGTGAGATCATGACCTGAGTCAAAATTGGACACTCAACTGACTGAGCCAGTCAGGCACCCTTAAAATTTATCCATATATTTCGAGAATGAGAGAGATAGAGAACACATGAACACGAGAGGGACAGGGAGAGAGGGACAGAGAATCCCAATCAATCTCCAAGCTATCAGCACAAAGACCCATGTGGGGCTTTATCCCATGAACTGTGAGACCATGACCTGAGCTTAAATCAAGAGTCTGAAGCTTAAGTGACTGAGTCAACCAGGCTCCCCTCTCATTTCCTTTCTTGCGCCTTTTTCTTTTCATTAAGAGAGGGGTAATCCAGTTGGATAAATGTCTTATGTTCTAATCCTCATGGCCATTGATACGTATCAAACTTTTATCCAGGCCACTTACCTGCTCTGCACCTGCTATACTGATTACTCTTTGTAAAAACATGCGGTTGTATTCCAGTAGTTAAGCTAATATGTACACAACTCATACAGAAAGCCCTATGGATGAGTATAGGGTCATTATGCAGTGTATATAATTAGAGGCGCCTCAGAAAACAAAATTTAAAGTATTTGGTATAAGAAACCACTTTAAGGCAGAGAGGACAAGGTGAAGACTTGTATCTGCTCCCTTTTGGGGCATTGATTTGAATTTAAAAGATAATGAAATGAGAGTCAAAGGACTGGACTATTTTACTAACATACTAATTAAATTTTAGAAGGTGTCATGAAACAATGTATGATAAAAGTGTGTGTGAGGCATAAATAAAACCACTCGTGTCTGAAGATGTTTCGAGGTCATGCAAAAGCACAGATAGGAAAAGGATTTAAAATGGCATTGTCTTCTGTGCCACTGTGTGTGAGTTGCTGTGTGTTGGCATATTTATTCCTTGTAAATTGACTTATATTCTGTAATGCCCTTTCTTGATGTACTTTTAATAATTTATTGTGCTTTTAATATTCTTCTTCATAAAGTTTAGTTGTCAGCTGATCGAGATACCCAGGGTATCATCCTCTACCATCTAGTTATTGAATGCTTCTGTCATAAATCAATACAACTTTAACTTCTTGGCTGGAACTAGAGGACTTTTCAATTCATTGCCAAGAATACTCTTTGATAAACTGTTCCTTAAATCTACTGAGGACAGAACACTTTGACCCATAGCAGCAAAATTATCACTGAGAACACTAGAAGTTTTCCAGAATAAATTTCTGAAGCTCAATTTTGAAAATCATTTGGTAAAGGGAAAAAGGGAATGGTGAGACAAATTTCAAATTCAGGTCTTTCTGTCTCTGAAGCACATTTTTTTAAAACACTATGTTTTATTGTTCCACTTATTCTAGAACCATAGAGAAATTTTTGTTTTTTAACCTCTATATGGCTGAGATTCATTCTCTTTAGAATAACAAAAATAGTGGTATTTTCCTTACAGAGTCATCCAAGAATTCAGTGAGATCATATAGGTAAAAAGCATAGAAGACTGATGGAATCACAGCCATAAAAGCAATAGCAGGATTGATATTTATGTTGAATGCTTCTGAATCCATAAACAGATTTAAAATACCTTCTTACTCAATCATTCAGGCAGCATTGCTGGGTAGCCAATAGGTGTGACGTTTTATTCTTAACTATCTGAGTAGTTACAAAGATAAATAAGGAATAGATTAGGGGTTTCCCATCTAGGAGACAAGAAATAAAGCCATGCCAGCAATTAAACTTGTTGTTGTTGTTGTTTTACTGCCAAAATTGCCCCTCCATACTCTGACATGGGGGCAGAAACTCTTTAAACAGCATTTATTTTTTCTACCCTGTTTCCCACTTGATCTAGCCAAGAATGTGCTAGAAGGAGATGGAAGGCAAGAGGATGGAAAAGGCCTTTCCCTTCTGCTTGCTGTTGTTGTCAGAATTCCCTCATAGGGCTCTTCCCCTCCATTAGCTGATTCAACTAACAATTGCTTCCTAGTTCCAACTGCTTCTAGTACTCAAAGAACTAGCCTCATCTGGTCCCCTCAGTGGTTACATTAGGAAAGCAGTGCCCCTTTTATGCCACCAGGGGGGTACCTTCTCCATCTTTCAGGTTCTTAACTACCTTAATTGGCAGTAGCTGCCTTTGAGAAAACACTTTTTAAAGTTCTTTGTTAAAATAAAAAAAAAGGGGGGGTGGGAAGGGGAATACTTCAAGACAAAGAATATAAATTAGAAGTTTGTTCATGTCACTTTTTTTTTTGAGAGACAGAGAGAGAGACACACACACAGCATGAGCAGGGGAGGGTCAGAGAGAGAGAGAGAGAGAGGAAGATACAGAATCTGAAGCAGGCTCCAGGCTCTGAGCTAGCTGTCAGCACACAGCCTGATGTGGGGCTGGAACCCATGAGCCATGAGATCATGACCTATGCCAAAGTCAGAGGCTTAACCAACTGAGCCACCCAGGCGCCCCTCATGTCACTTTTTTAAAAGGCTTTATTTTGAATCTGAAAAAGACCAGAGAATTCTGTTCCCCCAGCCCTAAATGGGTATCTTTTACCTCACTGTTTTCCTCTTGTATTTTCTTTTTTTTTAAATAGTTTATTGTCAAATTGGTTTACATACAACACCCAGTGCTCTTCCCCATAAGTGCCCTCCTCCATCACCACCACCTCGTTTCCCCCCTCCCCCTTCCCCTTCAACTTTCAGTTCATTTTCAGTATTCAATAGTCTCTCCAGTTTTGCATCCCTCTCTCTCCCCAACTCTCTTTCCCTCTTCCCCTCCCCCAGATCCTACATTAAGTTTCTCCTGTTTTCCTGTTAGACCTATGAGTGCAAACATATGGTATCTATCCTTCTCTGCCTGACTTATTTCGCTTAGCATGACACCCTCAAGGTCCATCCACTTTCCTACAAATGGCCAGATTTCATTCTTTCTCATGGCCGTGTAATACTCCATTGTATATATATACCACATCTTCTTGATCCACTCATCAGGTGATGGACATTTAGGCTCTTTCCGTGTTTTGGCTATTGTAGAAAGTGCCGCTATGAACATTGGGGTACATGTGCTCCTATGCATCAGCATTTCTGTATCTCTTGGGTAAATCCCTAGCAGTGCTTTTGCTGGGTCATAGGGGAGTTCTATGGATAGATTTTTGAGGAACCTCCACACTGTTTTCCAGAGCAGCTGCGCCAGTTTACATTGCCACCAACAGTGTAGGAGGGTGCCTGTCCTCTTGTATTTTCAATCTTCCAAGATATGATTCAACTTTCTGTTAAAATAACTGTTGTGATTTCTGTTCTCCTGATTCTATACCAACTAAAGAATGAATACTTGAAGTTGATGCAAGAAGAATTGATACCAGAAATGGAGCAGGGAACCAGTGTTAGGTCTGTCAAATTGGTTTGATCTTGTCCCTGAGCTTGAGCAAAATGCTAAAGTATTTGCTAATGGTAATATGTAGCATGTCATGGCTTCCTAATTAGCCAAATAACTAACGGTGTTTACTTGTGACAGAGGGTCTTCCTAAGTAAAGCTTCAGGAGCCACGTCATAACTGTCCTTCACAATTTGTTCATAATGGTGATTATAGTCTCTAAGATGAGGGGAGTAATTGTTTGAACTCTTCTTGAGAGCTTGTAGATAAGCAAACAAAACACACAAGCTAAGACTTTAAAGTGTTCGATTAAATCATTGTAAGAAAATCAGAAAGCTTCTAAGGCTATCTGAGGGGGTTTGGATTAAACTGAGAAACTTGAGATCTTGGATTTCTCTAACCCTGTCCCATCAGCCAAATAAGCCATATTTCTGAGAAGTTTAGGCCTCTCCTGGCTGATGGTCCCATGATAATTCACCAGGAGGAATTGCTCTGCAAAGTTTGCCCATTTTCCTCAAGATTCACTGTCCTTCCCTTTTATTTCCTGACCAACAATAAGAGTTGGCTCTTCTGGAGCTCAGGATACTTGAGAACACATGCAAAATGTGACCCAGGAGGAAGTAGCTTATACTTCGAAATAATTGCAAGATTTTGCTAATCAATACCAGCAAAAAGCCAGGGAGTAATGTATTTTCAGAGAATTAGACAAAGGATGGCAAAATGCAAGAATGGATTGGGCTGAATGTATTGATATGGGTGTACTTACCAGGAATTCTATATGTATAATAGGATGGTTTCACACTTGAAAGTAGCACTAAGGGTTTGGTGGGGAGGTTGACTTAACTATATGCTCAATAGTGACCTACATCCAAGGTGGTTGAAATGCTATAACTCATTTATCATGACCTAGAAGGATGAAGGCAAAGACATGGAGAGATAGGAATGCAGGAGCAGATTTATGATCTAGAGATGGTCTCCCTACTGTCTTCTACCTCACTCCCACTGGGAAGACCTAAAGGGTATTCCCTTCCTGAAAACATTGAAAAATAAATAGGAGGCAAGGATACCAGACATTTCAACTACCAGTTGAAACATTTGTGGCACTATCCAGAGGAGATCAAACATCAGGAGGTGTCACCTATGATTCTTCATTTGTCACCATTGAACCATATCAGTATGTCAGAGGGATTCCAGGTTAATAGAAGCCAAGTATATGACAGAATTGCAATTAAACAGCAAGAATGAGTTACTAATCAAGATGTTTTTACTTGTAGGGATCATTGCTATTAGCCAGTGGATCATGCTGTTACTACTAAAATTTTTCTCAATGTCTACAACAACACCACATTTTAGATCTGTCGCCAGGGACATGATTGGAATTTCCATAATGGGGAGTCATGGTTCCCTAAACAAGCACAGTTCACATATCTGGAACAGGTTGATTGCTGGGGACAGTTGGGAGCCATTTCTGAGCTCACTAAGTTGAGAATACTCCTTGTGAGGTTAAGGCGTGTTTTGCAAGGCCTCCCACCATGAGTTGGTGACTGATATCCACCCCCACTCAATTATTTTTCCTTGATCACCAACCCTCAAGGCACCTTGCTGATTGTATCAGGAGTGACTTGTCCCCTTTTTCAAAAATATGCTGATTGCACCTTGTGAAGGAATTTATTATAGGAATTCCTCTTGTGATTATAGGAGCAAATATTGCATTTCCTGACAATCCTGTTTTCTCATACTGCCCCTTAAGCAAACAGGCTATTGACCTTTGCTCACAAAGAACTAAGTTTTCCCTTTGCTATGCTAAAAAACTGTCATGTATTTGAATGCTGAAGATCCCTTCCTTCCCCATGTGATAAGCATCTAAGTCACCTAAATCAATCACTATTGATAAAGATGATGCATGAGTCTTCTACCAATCTATGTTCTGGGAAATTTTGACATACCAAAGAAATTTTTCATCAGAAATCATTGTCTAAGGCAAATGCCACTTCCATGCTGTACCCCATACATTTTTTTTTACCATAAATAAAGCGGACTTTCAGGTCAGTGCAGAGATGCCTGCCTGGTGGTCAGAAAGAAAGTCATGGCTCTCTCATCCCTCCCCTTTTCACCAACACTGTCCATCCTTCAGGGAGCCCTGGACCTCCTGGAGCTGGACTCTGGCAGGGCACCAGTCACAGTTTATAAAGTATACATTGTAAATTTCCTTCCATGCTTTCTTCCAAAAAACCTTAGGGTCACTTACCAGGGTGACCATACAGAGATGAGAGGAAAGAATAAATCCCAGGAAAGTTGTGCTCTGACTCTGAAATGCTACTAGTTTCTGTGATCCAAAATATGTGCTGACCTACTAAAGTGAGAGATTATGATGGTCAGGTGATATATGAAATTTTGAACTACATTTGAATCACAGGAAACTCAAATGATCTGTTAACCTACTGAGTAGCTCCTTTCCTAATTCCTTAAAGTATACTTAACAAAAGAATAATTGGATAATGGCAGCATTTCTGCATTAGATTTTTGATGTGCAAAGAGAAGATATTATTGGGGAAAGAGTCAAGTGAAAGTTTTGGGAGTATTTTCTCCCCTCCAAATGACACTCTAATACAGCATGTAATAATTGCAAGTAAATAAATAAATATATAAGTAACCAAATAAGTAAGTAGAGCAAGATGGTTGCAAAATGTGGGAGATAATAGTGAAGAAATCTGTTACTTTGTTATTTCTTCAAAATGAAAAGAAGGATCTCAGAGAGATTGATGTTTGAGTTGTCTCTAAAATAGCGAGAAGAATGCATGAAAAAATTGGAGAGAGAGGGAAGGTATTCTAAATGACCACGGAGGGTTAAGGGAAGTGGACATAGCCCAGCATGGTTGGGATGTGCAGTTGTTATGAGGACTGAAGGGTTATTGGCTTTGGAGAAGGAGACAAACAGATTACCAAAGTATATTATATATTATGCTCAGGAATGTGAGCTGTGTGGGTAAGTGTTTAACTGTTTTTAATTAATGGGGTAATATGATCTAATTTGCATAAAATATATAAATAGTTGTCTTCAACACTAATAATACTAGATACATGTGCTATGGATCCTGTATATAACTGCAGAATATGGGAAAATATATATTGCATTTAATCTCTAGTAGCTTGACTCATTTTAAATTTCAGCCCAAGTTTGATTAGAGTTCCATTTTGTTTTGGCTAATAACGAGAGTGTAAGGAGGTCTGTTGGGACCACCACTGTATCAGGTCTAATATAAATAAATGAGTTGCCTAAAGCAATAGAACTTCCTCAACATACCAGTTGGTATTTTATGCATGCTAAGCACTCTTTAGATCTGTCACAACCAGCTGTTCACTTCTGGCTTGTGACAGGGTATCCAAATCACAGCAGCAAAATGTTTTCAAATCCAATGAACACTAATTACAAAAATATCCACTAGCACTTAAGTAGTTTACTCTTTTTATTTATTTATTTTAAAAGGTTGGACTTAGTGTCCATAATTGATGGGAGGAATATTAAAGAGACATCCAAGACCTAGACATGTATATCCACCAGTATAAAAGAACACATCTATTCTCAAGATTGAAAGGATGTCCCAAATGCTCCTCAATCAATTCTAGAATATTTGAAATTTTAAATGATATCTTCCTATATGAGCTCTCACAAATGTAACATGATAAAACACTTTCTGTTGACATCAATATGCTTTTCCCTGCTCTTCCTTGAGCACTATTTTTTAGCTGTATGGTGGTAGGAAAAAAAAATTTATTTGTTGCAAAATCACATGCCGTTTTGCTTTCATGCCAAAAGGTACTATGCTAATAACCAACTTTGTGGGAAGTCAGATATTGCCATATTGGAGTTTGTTTTCCATGTGTTTGGAAAGAATATTCTAGGTTAGAGTAGTTAGCATATTGTGATTAAAGCAAGCTTTTGCTACTCAAACTATGTTCCATGTACTAGTAGAATTGACATTAAGTAGGAGCTTGTTAGAAATGATAGAAGTAAACCAAAGTCAGCTGAATTAGTACCCACATTTTTAACAATCCCCCCAGGTGATTTGTAGGTACATGAAATATTGAGGCATATTAAACAAAATTAGTGACCCTATGATGAAAAGCTAATTTTTATTAAATGGTACCTACTATGTTTTTCTATTTTTACAATAGCCTGTGGACTTGAATTAACTTTTGGAAACCATGCCTTCATAAGTTTCATATTATTAAAAGTTTAATTAATAATCTTTTTTCGCATTTTGCTTAACAACTGAGATCTAGAAGACTGTTCAAAAGCGTATCCTCAAATATCCCCTGCTCTGATTCTAGAAAGATTCCTTAAGCATTATTGAAAAATAATATCTAGTATTCCCTTGTGTTCAACAATAAACTCATACTGCTCCTTGTCCCCAGGCAATTTTAAAACTCTTGATACTAATTTATATTTCTCCTTTCAAGAGTTTATTACACATATTAACTATTATGAGTAAAATAAAAAAATCAATTCCCTCCAATTTCCTTTACCCCTTGGGTTTGTGAGTGCTCAAAGTAGGTCACCTAATTTTTTCTATTATAGATTTTTACTTTTTATGAGACGTATCTTCTGCCTAAGAATTTTATAATTAATATTTTCTAAATTTTATCAGAAAATCTTTGAATAGTGTTGTAAACACTGCATTACCTTGAGACTTATGGTGGAGATCATAGCATAATATCGAAGAATTCATATTTTCAACTACAAATACAGATGCCCTTTTGTTTTGAACTTTTAAGAAAACAATGGACTTCTTTTTGATAACAAATTAATAACGAAGATGTTACAAAATAAAAATGAGTAAATGAGTTATATATGTAATCTTTTATTAATTATAAACCAGGAATTATTTAGGTTAAGGAAGTCATCTTATACTACATCTTATACTTTCTGTATTTTTTCTTTTCCTTTTTCTTTATTTATCTTAAGTTTATTTAGTTTGAGAGGAAAAGAGAGCATGAGTGAGGGAGGGGCACAGAGAGAAGGTGAGAGGGAAAATCCCAAGCAGGCTCTGCACTATCAGCATGGAGTCCAATGTGGGGCTTGAACTCACAAACCATGAGATCATAACCTGAGCTAAAGCCAAGAGTCAGGCACTTAAACCAATTGAGTTACCTAGGAGCCCCAATTTTTTTTAATTTATGAATCTTCCCTGTTCCACCTAATCATCCATCCCTCCCCTCAACCCTTGGTACCCACTAATCTTTTTGCCTTTGAAGAATGTCATATAATTGTATTCACACTGTAAGTAGACTTTTCAAATTGGCTTCTCTCACTTAGTCAATATGCATTTAAAATTCCTGCATGTCTTTTCATAACTTGGTAACTCATTTCTTTTCATGCAGAATATTATTCCATTTTTCCAGGCGTACCACATTTCATCTATTCACTTACAAGGGTATCTTGGTATCTATTAACAACCAAGGGTATCTTGGTTAATTCCAAGTTTTGACAATTATAAAGCTGTTATAAACATCCATGTGAGAGTTATATGTGGACATAAATTTTCAACTAATTTGCTGGATCATACACTAAGAGTAGTTTAGTTTTGTAAGAATCCTCCAAACTGTCTTCATACTGACTGTACAATTCTGTAATTTCCCAGTAGGAAATCAGAATTCTGTTGCTCTGCATCCTCACGAGCATTTGGTGTTCTCAGTGTTCTGGATATTGGCCTTTCTAGTCTCTTTATTTTCAATTGCACTTTTCTAATGGCATCTGATGTAGAATATCTTTCATGTGCATATTTTCCATCTGTATACCTTCTTTGGGGAGATTTGTGCTCAAGGCTTTGGCCCATTTTTAAATCAGAATGTTTGTTTTTTAATTCTTGGGTAGTCAGAGTCCTTCGCATATTCTGGATGAGATCTCCTGATCAGATGGGCTCCTTGTAAATATTTTCTCCTAAGCTGTGAACTATTTTCTCAATCTCTTGATATGGAATATAATTTGATAATTCTTTAATTCATTCACTGTGTGGTTTTGACAATAAAACTTAATTGCTAATCTATCCCAAACTAGCCTAATGAAGGAGACCATTTCTTTTAACATTTTTAAAATGTTTATTTTTGAGAGAGAGAGAGACAGACTGTAAGTGGGGAAAGGGGCAGAGAGAGAAGGAGACAGAATCTGAAGCAGGCTCCAGGCTCTGGGCTGTCAGTACATAGTGTGATGCGGGGCTCAAACTTAACAAACAGTGAAATCATGACCTGAGCCAAAGTTGGACGCTTAACCAACTGAGTCACCCAGGTGCCCCAGGCAGATTTTTTTAATCACCCCTAAATCTAAGATTTGTCCTGCAGATCAGGCTATTTCTAACTGGGGCAATCTGTTAAGGTTCCTCGGTAGAAGGAAAGCTGACAGCACCTGAGATCTCTCTTCTTTGGCTCTCTCTACAATTGAATTACTTCTTTTAATGTATATTTGTTGTCTTTTTCCAGTGTTGAAAGTCATCAGCTCATTTGTAAACTGTTATTTCAAAGATAAAATATTATTTTATTTATTATAATTTTTTCAAATATACTTGGCTTGAGATTTTCCCTTGACACCTAATAAACCATTAAAAATATCGTATACCAATGGCTTTGGATGCAGGAATTTGGAGTAAAAAACTTGAAAATAGATTGTCTCTGTAACTCTCTAAAAGTCATGAGCGTCCATTATTTTAGGGAAAGTCCCTTTAAAAAATCATGCCTGTCAAACAAGAAGTTTAGAAGTCCGTGACAAGACAGGAGCCTGATGGCAGAGAGAAAGCTGATTCAGTCCTTGAATTTTCCATGACGACTTCTCACCTGCACTTAGCAGCTGTTTATTGCGTGGCTCACTGGAGCATATGATGCTGAACCAAGCCACGGGTCAATATAGTCATTTACAATGATCAACCCTCTGAGTGAAAGAGGTGATGAATCAACCAAAACTCCTTTAGGCAATAGACCTAGCAGGGAAATTTTGCACTTGAGGTAGTAATATATAATCAGATGAATCAGCAGACCGCACATCTCCCTAATTAATTTTACCACCTTTGGAGAAAGTATACAACTAACTTTTAAATGCTTTCTTCCTTTATTAGGGGTGTTAGTGCTCAGATACCAAACTATGCAGAAAACACCTTGACCTTGTCAATATTGAGATAGTGGTTTCTTGATGTTTAAATTATCAGGTTTGAATTCAGTATTAGCTTTAAGATCTTTCACATTTTTATGTGATATTTGACTATTAGATTGAGCTAAGAATGTCTGATGTTTAAAATTACTATAAAACATCATTATTAATTTATACTACAATTAAATCATAACCACAGCTCTTTGGAGTGAAAACTAAGTGCCGTGAGCCACACGCTTTATACACAATATCTCACTTAACCAACACAATGAGCTACAAAGCAAACAATGCATTTCGTCACATTTGTGGAAGCTGGGGTCAAATAATACTATTACATGATATTCTCACGGTATTGAAGATTTTAGGGTGACCAGTTACAAACTTGAATATAGACCTCTTGGACACAAAGTCCATGTTTCTAATCACTACCTTATGAATGATAATGACATCCCATTTATTTAGATATTAGGCTTCATGAAATTTACATGTATTTTCTGAAAATTTAGCTCTTTTTAACTGATTGTTAAATTATATTACATAGGATATTTATAAATGATATATGAATTGAGCAAGAACTTGTTATATTGATGCTTTAGTCACAAAAATGACATTTATTATTGAATAAGAACTTTTAACATTTTTGGAGTCCAGAGAATGTGATATTATGTTAACATATTACATGGATGATCTAACTTAATCCAAATATAAATACTGGGGAGGGAGATGTTATCAAACTGTGATGAACGATGTCTACCAAATAATCCTCTTAAGTTTGAATAGGGAATTGTAACCAGAATTACAAACTTTTCTACATGTTAATACAATATTAATTTTTTAGTTTATTTTTTTTAATTTTTTTTATTATTTTTGAGACACAGAGAGAGACAGTGTGAGCAGTGGAGTGTCAGAGAGAGAGTGAGACACAGAATCTGAAGACAGGCTCCAGGCTCTAAGCGAGCTGTCAGCACAGAACCTCATGCGGGGCTTGAACCCACAAACGTGAGATCATGACCTGAGCCAAAGTCAGATGCTCAACTGACTGAGCCACCCAGGCACCCCTAGTTTATTTTTTTAATTTACATTTTAAAATTATTTTTTGTTTAGGCACAATTTCAAGTGACTTCTGAGACAACTAGGAAGGTGGATAATTTGAATTGTTTGTGGGCATTAATCTAATCTCCCCACAAACAATGTTTGTAGCTTATAGAGATTTATCAAGTATTTATTCAGGGCCTACTTGGATAAGGCATGAGATAGGTATTGTTGAGTTAAAATGTTTTATAATATGGTTCTTGCCCTTTAGTAGTTTATAAGTATTTTCAGAGTTATGATATAAGTATATGCAAATGCAAATAACACAGCCTGAATTAAATGAGTTACAACACAGTGAAGTCCAACCCAAAGTTGCTTCATACATGTTAAGTGAACTGAGTTCAGAAAGGAGAGAGCTCATTTAGGTCTATTGTGGTCAATAGAGTTGTAACAGTTAGAACTTCCACATTTCAGGCAATGAAATACCAAAAGTCTTCTCTACAAGTTTTATGAATGCCTGGAAAAGCATTGTGCCCACATGTAGGTTCCTTCCAGTGTGTGAACAACCTCTCTGGCCCTCAAATCTCATTTTGTTTTTGTTTTTGTTTTTGTTTTTGTTCATCTGAATTATACGGATCTGGACCTAATCCTTATCTCTTTTTCTGAACTACACAGCTCCTTGCCAGATTGCCACAAATAAAATTAAATGTAACAACATCCTCTATCACTTGGTGTGGATAATAGTGTTTAACTTTGTGTGGATAATAGTGTTTACCTTAGGCAAGATAGAAGGGGCAAATACATTCTAGGAACACTACAAGCTGAGCATCAAATTACAGACATTCCTGTTAGGATGCTTTCAACCAACAAACCACCAGGGATTTTACAATGGTGCCTTCATTTTGTGTACTACCTGGTTTCATGACAGCTCAGAGGTGTCCTTACCTCTTTATAATTCCTCTTGCTCACTCCTTTCTTTCTAACTTCCTTAAAACATTGCCAAGTTCTTTACACTTAGCGCTCCAGAGCTATTCGTTTCTTTCTTGTTTTTATTCTCAAGCTCCCAGTCAACCCACAAAGGCCTTAGAAGGCCTTCAGAAGGCTCAAAAGACATCTATACGACAATATACTCTTATTAGGAGGCACTTGTATTTTGCATCTCTTTATATATATATTTCTTTTTTTTCCCATCTTTGACCCAAATTGAATTGTATGTGTCCACTCTTCCACTGAGTGGGCATCCTTCCTTTTCACTGAACAGCTGAAGTTATTGAAGACTGAATACATCATATCTGATTGTCATAAAGTTGTTTGTATCAAGCCAGAGTCTGTGTCTCTGCAATTTCCCTTCCTCGGACTTAGAGTTTTCCTTGGTCCACACAGCAAATTTCTAATGCTTCCACGTGTGATTTCCTCTTTTGTTAGAGCCCTGTTCATGTAAAGCTTCACCATCCTGATCACTTTCCTTTAAACCTTTCTCCATGCAGCGCCATTAAAATATGGTGGCCAGAACTGAATCCAATGATCCAGATTTGGTCTTATTAGTAAGGGCTAGAGGGTGTAGAATCTCCTTGATTTGAGCTACAGCACTTCAGTTAATGGAGACACACACACTTTATTTTATATCTACACAGCAATTTGTTGACTTTATGACAATGGAATCTGTTTTCCTCACATATGTTGCTATTAATATGTATCCCCCCCATTATGTTTTTATATAACTATCTTGATGTAAAAATTGTCATTCTTATTTTCCTTATTCTCAGATTTTGTTCTTCATTCTTTTGATCCAATTAACTGTTTTGGATTTCTTCACTTCCAAACTCTAGTTTGTATTATTTTTAACATCCTCTATGAAATATTTCTAATTATATATGAAGCAAAAGAAAAGTAAAATATTTCTCATGAAACTGATAATGGCCCATCTTTATTTTGTGCCTACTACTGTCAGGAATATGAACATACATGACAGGAGTTTCCTAAAATAGTCCATTCTGACATTCTCACATTTTAATTTAGGAGTTCTAATGAGTATTCTTATCTTTGAAAGCTTCAAAGAAATTACTTTTTTTCCTTTCAAGAATTGGTTTTCTCAGCTCAGAGGTATATTGCTAATGACAATCGCTTTTTAAATGATAAGGTAATATATCCTTCTGGTATTCCCAAACAATAGTTAGCAGAAAATGTCACTAGTTTACTGAAATTATTGCATTTAAGAAAAAATAATCTATTTTAGATAGGATGCTTTAGACAAATGCAAATATAGATTGATCCTTCATCGATGATACAGTTATTATTCAAAATTACTTACCTTCTAAATTTTAACCTGTAATTTAGTCTCCAAAAGGCAACATAGCATAGAATGGAACAGAAGATGCACTGATACTTTCTTTCAAGCAGGCCAAAGTCCAGTGGAAAGAAAAGATAATATAAATATGTGATGACTTGAGGACTGAGTGATGAATCTTAGGCTAACATGATGTAAAAGGTAGTTCTAGAGCAAATAAGAATAACCACATGAGGGTGAGGGTAGAGCAATAGGAAATGGGCATGACTTTTTTGGGAAAAGTGTTTTATGTCATAGTCTTCAGTAAAAAGAAGAGTGGCCATGTGAAAGGGAATATAGTATCTAGAAATTGAGCTTTTCAAAATGATTGACCCCGGTCTCTCTTAGGATCTTGTGTAGACTGTAGTGAACAGTTTGTCAACTCTGACACATCTTTGTTTTAGGCAGAGAGTGGCTATATGCAAAGTCTTTTAGATGGTAACACTTTGATGGGCGGTTACCCATTTTAGCCTGCAGTTTGTGACAGCAGGGTGATTTCCTTGCTCTTAAAACACTTTTGTGCTTTCCCTACAGACAGTAAGAAGATTAGATTTTCCTTTGAGATATAATATTCTTTACGGATGTAGAGATTGACTAAAAGTGGGAAAAACATTTAGAAAAACACAAGGAATCAGTGACAAGTTGTAATGGTGACGTAAAAGAAATAAAAGAGACCAGATGATTCTCTATTTTGTGACTTGGAAGATGGATAAATGCTAGCAGTGTACCTAGATATTAGACATAAAGAATTCAGGGACATTCTGAAAAGCAGTGGGGATGATAGCTTTGGTCTGGAGTATTATGAGTTGGAGCTATGTTGGGGAATGTACCAGTGAGTTCAGTAGGCCTTTGGGAACTTAATATGAAATCTTAGGAGAGATGGGGGAGTAATCATTGTTTACATATAATAGATGAAACCATGGGTTTGGCTGGTGTTAGCTGAGGGGTAGAATCAGACAGCAACACAATGGAAAATCAGAGTGCTTAAGAAGAGTAAAATAATGTAGACTAAGAAAGAATGTTAGAGAAATAAAAGAAAATTTAGAGTAGGCAATGTCTAGAACTTAAGAAAGAGGATCATTGGAAGGTGGGTCCCAGCTACTTATTGCTTTGTAGGAAATGAGTCCAAAATCTGAGAAATTAAAACAGCACTTGTCATTCCACTATTTCCTCGGTTTTTGTGTGTCATGGGTTTAGGAAGGGCTTTTGCAGTCATAGGGTGAATGGAGCAATGGCATCTGGGCAAATGTCCTTGCGTCTGTCTCTCTTTTTATTTACTCTCAAAGCTTCTCCATGAGATCCCTTCACCTGGGCAGTTTGGGCTTCCTTTCTACAAGCCAGCTTCAGAACGGTGGGGTTGCTAGCAATGTTTCCCACAGTTCCGGGCCCAGGGCTCCAGCTAATAAACTGCATATATTGTCTTCTAAGACGTAACCTCAAAACATATCCAGTGTCACCTCCACAGTTTATTGGTTGCAGGTTCATGTGGATTAAAGTGAAAAGGTTTAGTTTCTACCTATTTATGGGAAAACAACAAGATTCTGGAAAAACATATGGAATGGAAAAAAAAAAAAACCTGTTGCTATCTTTTGAAAATTCAGTGTGCAACATGAAGAGAGGGACTCAAAATGTTGCATGTTATGGAGATATAAAATATATATGTATATATCAATGGCTAAAACATGCCTGTTAGGGTTAACTATGACAAGGGGACATTATATAGGCAAGCTAAAGGTAAAAACAAGATTTCAGTGACTTTAGAACTGAATCAGAGGTAAAGAAGTAGTGAGAGACAGTATAACAATTTTATTTATAAGAATTGAAGCTAAACAATAATAGAGTAGACTAGTATAGTAGGTTAAGATTTTCAAAGATTGGAATTTTAATAAGGAAAACACTTGAGTGTGTTTCTATGCTGAAGAGAAGTATATAGAACATGGGTTGGCAAGTTATAGCCCTTGGGTCAAATTTGGCCTATGGCCTATTTTCCTAAATCAAGGTTTATTGGAACACAGCCACATATTCATGCTTCAACAACATAACTGAATAGTTGTGACAGAGATACTTTGGTCTGCATAAAAAAATTTACTATTCAGCACTTTATAGAATGATTTTGCTAAACCTTGATCTAGGAGAGAACATGGTAGAAAATACATTAAAAAGATGAGGATTATTTGGTAGAGCAAGATTCTTAAAGAGTTCAAAACTGTAAGATCCAAATATTTGGCTAAGTTTTTACTAGCATAATAGATAGTATATAGTAGGCATTGAAAAGTGTTTGTTGAAATTATGATTATATGAGTGAGAACAATAGCTTTACTAACAACTCAACCACTCTTTATAAGTGTAAGACAGAAGAAGAGTATTGATCCAGATGTCTTTTCCAGTGAAGTGTGGTGTAATGAAAGATAATTTGAGATATAATATTCTTTAGTGATGTAGAGATCAGATTCTGATCCCTATTTTCCCTGTTATATAGTATAAGTTATTTATAAGTTTAGTGTCAGTGTAAAACATAATTTAGTCCTATGAAATATGCAACTTGAGGGCCCAATGAAATTAATGAGCTTTCCCAAAAGATAGAAGATTTAACATTGTTTAAACAGTGAAATTACCACCCAAGTGACTAGTCTGTTTCTACCTAGAACATTTAATTTGTAGTCCACCTTCCTAAAAACCTGGTCAAAGTGGTATTTTACCAAGGTTCTTCATCTTACCAGTGTGTTCCAAGAATTAAATTACATAAGTTTATAATATGTCCAATAAATGTTAGCTATGTTTCTGTTTTTGTTGTTTGTTTGTTAGCTTCAGAAATAATTAATAAGCCAGGTAGAGCAGCATGATCATTAAAGAATTTTGACAAGAATCTAGGGGCACCTGGGTGGCTCAGTCAGTTAGGCATCCAACTTTGGCGCACCTCATGATCTTATGGTTCATGAGTTTGAACCTGTAGTCGGACTCTATGCTGACAGCTCAGAACCTGTAGCCTGTTTCAGATTCTGTGCCTCCCCCTTTCTCTACCCCTCCCCCACTTGTGCTTTCTCTCTCAAAAATAAACATAAAAAAATTTAAAAAGAAACTAAATGAGAATGTCAGCATGAATTAAAAGAGGGATTGATATATTCCAAATAAATAAAAAAAAGAATGGTTGTGACTTGTCCTGTTTAGTATAGAAGGTGGTGGTGGGGGCAGGGGTGGGGGCGAGGTGGGGGAGAGAGAAGTGGAGAAAAAAATAATTCCAAGTTTGTAAAGTTCATGAGAAGAACAATGTTTGGAAACAACCATATGTTGAGGAATATGGATTCAAATATATTTGTTATGACTTGAAACCCTTGCACAAGGTATCATCGGCATTTATTAAAAATAATTCTGAACCACAGTCATGTTCAAGATCAAAGGGTATTGAGATTTTCTACTAAAACTGAATGATTATAAAATCAAATTAAAAATAATTTAATGAAAAAATTTTAGAAAAGGTGTGCCAGGGTGGCTCAGTCAGTTAAGTGTCTGACTTCGGCTCAGGTCATGATCTCACATTTGTGAGTTTGAACCCTCATCGGGCTCTGTGCTGACAGTTCAGAGCCTGGAACCTGCTTCGGATTCTGTCTCCCTCTCTGTTCCTCCCTTTCTTTCTCTCTCCCTCCTTCTCTCTCTCTGTCTGTCGTTCTCTCAAAAATAAACATTAAAATAAAAAAAATAAAAAGATAAAAGTGAACCATTTGGCAAAAGTATCATGCCATACTTAATGGAGGCGGCACAGTTTTACTTTTAGATTTTATTATTATAAACATGAAAAGAAATACTTCTCTGTTTCCACTGGAATAGAACTGTGTCCAGCAATAACTAGGTTATTACTGTGACTGTACCACCCCCTGGGATGAAGGGACTGAAAATGTGTGGAACATCTTAATTTTGTCACAAAGACAAAGTGCTGGTGACAGTTAGTGACAATACTGTGCAGAACCCCCCTCCTCCAGCTCAGCCTTCAAGAATGTCAAGAGCAGAGCGTGCAGTGTGCCATTTCTCTTCCAAGTAACTCTTGTCTAGCCTCCGTTGAGGAGGGGGGAGGGTTGGCACAGCCCCCTAGAAATCTACCAGGAAGCTGTGAAAAACCACAGAGAATTAGCAAGGGAGGAAGAAAAGAGGAGATAGCCCAAGCCACCTCTCAGAGAAAGCAGGGGGCTCTGAGATAAGACAATAAATGCAGGAGGCTTTTGAGAAGTCTATGCAGACGAGAGAAAAATGATGCCTATTTGGAAAACCTGGCGTGTTGCCAACTCTGAGTATGGTAAGCATTATGATTAAGAGTTTGTAAAGGCAATAGTCCTCTGTAATCACACGTCCTTTTTACAACTATTTTAAACTTCATCTTTTAGCCTGACTTAGTGTGATGTTTTAGAACCGTTTTTCAAACATAGAACACTAATCATGAGTGTGAAAAAACAAAACAAAACAAAACTACCAAAGAATACTAACCATCCTATAGTGCCTTGGGTGGTCCCATGCATATAAGAATTACTCAGACAATAGCAATTTTGTTACCACTACACAGCACCTAAAAGTATAAACATTAATATAATGCAAGCCTTTCCTTTCAGTGAAAAGGGGATAAGCCTAGATTCACTTTGAGGAATGTTTTCAAAAGCACCATGTGAACTGGAATCTTTCCATAGAATAAAGATGGTTGTTTTAAAAACTCCTACAAAGACAATAGTATATTTTTAAAATGACAAAGTGTATTAACAAATGCGATTGTCCTAGAGATAGATTTCAAGAGAATCTTAATGGCCTGAAAAAAATCCTAAAATAATAATGCGAAGGTTGCTTTTTGAGAAAATGAAATTTCACATTGACTACATTCTTATGCAGAAAACTAAGATGATAATCTGACTTAAAGATTTTTTTTAAACTTAATTCTCTGTCTCTTTAATCTGAATGTATATCATCTGTTTGACAATGTTTTAATCCCTGATATTTGAGCTTATCATTTTTTGTTTAGTATTTACAAATCCTGAATATAAAATTACAGTCAAAGGAGAAAAAAGTAAATTGTTTCTGGAGGGAAATTTCCACTTTTGCTTTTCTTCTTTATTTGTTTCTTCCTTCCTCCTCCCTTCCCTCCCTCCCTCCATCCCTCTCTCCCTTCCTTCTTTCTCTTCTCTGTTTCTTTCTTTTTTTGGTGTGGGCAAACATGGGGAGTGTGTTTGTGTTTGTGCCTTTCTCCTATATTCCGAGCTGATCTTTGACAAAGATACTTAGTTTTGGCTGATGTTTTGTGAAAACTCATTTAGGTATTTTGAGGAAATCCCATTTAATTCTACTTATTCATGGGCTTACAAATTTTTTGCCCCTTTGAAAAACAAGAGTAAATTAAAACAATGGGGAATTTGGATATTTAAGATAGCGTCATTAGCTGTTACAAAGTAGTCATCTGTGTAGAAGGAGTAAGATTCTGAGAAGAGAATCCCAGAAGCCGAGGAGTCCGTTAACATGACAGCCACAACAGAGACATTCTAGGTTAGGGACATTAGAGAAAGTTGTTGAGCCACACAGGGCAAGTGTCTCTTTCTGTTTTCATTAGCAATGAGTAGAAACAAGACAGGGTTTTTGGCAGACAACGTAGAAGGGCAATTACAACCTTCAGTTGGAGTCATTAGACCAATTTCTTCCCTGGCCGAGCTAGAAGATTGAGGCAGAGAGGCACTTAATGCCTTCCCTTTGAAGAAGCAAAAACCTACTTAGCAGGCTTTGACACCTCTCTCAAATCAGGAGCTGAGAACTGGCAAGAAAGATCATTCTGAGCAAGCTTTCCTCTAACCCAAATCTCTTAAATGAATGAAAATGAAAGATTTATCTTTGAGGGATAAGAAAAAACAGGATTCCATTAAAACCTAATACCATCTTAGATAAGCAGTTTATCTCTTAACAAAACTTTCACATAAGAAAGAGATTTAATTTTTTTCTGGTGTTTCTTTCATTTATTCATTTATTTATTCTTCCAGCCTATACTTACTGAGGCATGTGTTACTTTCAACTATAGTTATGTTACCCAAAACTTGAGTCGTAGAAGAGCACAAGGGTGTTATTTTATAATTCTGCATGGGTCTTGCCTGATTAAGGTCAATGTGACACAGAGTTTGTGACTTCCATAGGACTCTGTAGAGTTAGGGGGCAGGGGTCAGACCTGTTTCATTGATTACTCAGGTTTCTAGAAGAATTCTGTGGTTGCAGAACTAAAAACTGGTCAATTTTCAGTCTATCAACTGACAGCAATTACTGTCTTCTAGAAGCTGCCCACATGCTTCTTCCATGGCTCCCTTCCTCCCTTCTCAAAGCTTGTGGGGGCAGGTCTGGTCTTTTCAGACTCTGAGTCGCTCTTTCTCCTTTTACTATTATTATCCCATCTTTCACATTTCTGTCTTCCTTCTGAACTTTTTAATTAATTCTTTTATATGAGTTTATTTATTTTGAGAGAGAAGGAGGAACAGAGAGAGAATCCAAATAGGCTCACCAGTGTTAGCACAGAGCCAAACATGGGGCTCAGACCCAGGAACTCTGAGATCATGACCTGAGCCGAAGTCAGATGCTTAACCAACTGAGCCACTCAGGACCCCTCCTCTTGAAGTTTTAAGAGCTCATACAATTAAGTCGAGTCCATCTTGATAATCTGGGATAATTGCCTTTTGCAATTTACCATAACACATTTACAGGTTCTGGGCATTTGGACCTGGACATCTTTGGGAAACCATAGTTGTGCTTAACACATGTCCCTGATATTTATCAGGTGTTTTGATAGGTATCAAAAATAACACATGCAGTGGAAGTTAAGATTGCCTTTGGGTTCATAATTAGTATGGGAGAAAGATAATCAGTCATATAAATGTAAGATGGCACATGCAATGTATCATACAAAATAGGCTACATTATATGCTTGCTCTAATAAACTACCTGCAAATATTAGGGGCCTAAAAATAATAAACCCCTCAAGCTACATATTGTGATTAGTCAGCGAGAGGTGGCTCCATGGGGTTCTCACTTCAGAATCCATACCCAAGTCAGTACCATCGGAGCATGTTGGGAAGGGAGAGAATCGCATACTGGTTCTTCAAGCTTCTTCCTAAATATGATAGCTGACATTCCTACTACTTGCCTTTAACCTTGTCACACATTCACACTTACCTTCAACTTGACAGGGAAGATAAAATTCTACCATGTGTCTTGGAGAACAACCAAACACATTTGGAGGTTATTAGGAACTATTACTAAATAGGTACACCAGAGTGGCTCAGTCGGGTAAGCAACCAAATTTGGCTCAGATCATGATCTCATGGTTCCTGAGTTCAAGACTCGCATCAGGATCTCTGCTGTCATCACAGAGCCCACTTTGGATGCTCTGTCCCCCTCTCTCTCAAAAATAAATAAACATTAAAAAAAAGAACGATTATTAAATAGATATGAGTAAGTGTTGAAGATGTAAACCCCATGTTGTTAAGAGAGGACTTTTTTTTTTTTTTTTGGGCAGGAGATTAGAATTTATTTGAAGATTGTTAACTTAATTTTTTAAAGTAATTTATTGTCAAATTAGTTTCCATAAAACACCCAGTGCTCTTCCCCACAAGTGCCCTCCTCCATCACCTCCTCCTCCCCCACCTTCAGCCCTCAGTTCCTTTTCAGTATTCAATAGTCTTTCAAGTTTTGCGTCCCTCTATCTCCCCAACTCTCTTTCCCTCTTCCCCTCCCCCTGGTCCTCCATTAGGTTTCTTCTGTTCTACTGTTAGACCTATGAGTGCAAACATATGGTATCTGTCCTTTTCTGCCTGACTTATTTCGCTTAGCATGACACCCTCGAGGTCCATCCACTTTCCTACAAATGGCCGTATTTCATTCTTTCTCATTGCCATGTAATACTCCATTGTATATATATACCACATCTTCTTGATCCACGCATCAGGTGATAGACATTTAGGCTCTTTCCAGGTTTTGGCTATTGTTGACAGTGCTGCTATGAACATTGGGGTACATGTGCCCCTATGCATCAGCACTTCTGTATCCCTTGGGTAAATCCCTAGCAGGGCTATTGTTGGGTCATAAGGGAGTCCTATGGATAGTTTTTTGAGGAACCTCCACACTGTTTTCCAGAGTGGCTGCATCAGTTTACATTGCCACCAACAGTGTAGGAGGGTGCCCATCTCTCCACACCCTCGCCAGCATCTATAGTCTCTTGATTTGTGCATTTTAGCCACTCTGACTGGCATGAGGTGGTATCTTAGTGTGGTTTTGATTTGTGTTTCACTGATGATGAGTGATGTTAAGCATCTTTTCATGTTCCTGTAGGCCATCTGGATGTCCTCTTTGGAGAAGTGTCTGTTTATGTCTTCTGCCCATTTCTTCACTGGGTTATTTGTTTTTTGATGTGGAGTTTGGTGACTTCCTTGTAGATTTTAGATACTAGCCCTTTATCTGATATGTCATTTGTAACTATCTTTTCACGTTCTGTTGGTTGCCTACTAGTTTTTTTTGATTGTTTCCTTTGCAGTGCAGAAGCTTTTTATCTTGATGAGGTCCAAAGCCTGATACCCATGTAAATTAAACATTTATCATGGACTGAATGTTTGTGCCCCCACAAAATCCATATGGTGAAATCTAACCCTCTGTGTGCTGGTGATAAGAGAAGAAACATTTGGGAGGTAATTAAGTCCTGAGAGTGGAGCCTTTGTGAATGAGTTTAGTGACTGAAGAAGAGACCGGAGCACTAGATGGCTCTGTTTCCCCTGTGGGAGGCAGCCTAGAGGAGGACCTTCATGAGAACACAACGATGGATGTTGGCACCGTAATCATGGACTTTCAGCCCCCAGAACTGAGGAATAAACTTCAGTGTTTATGAGTCACTGAATCTGTGACATTTTGTTACAGGAGCCATGAGTGACTAAGACACAGTGTTCATAGTCTATTCTTTCCAGTCCTGGCTATAGCACTGCTTTGATTGTCATGAACAGTTAAGAGTAAAGATCACCTTGATACATCAAATATACATTCTTTTAAAGTGAGCAGAAAAAAAAAAACAAACAAAAACCCCAATAAACTGTGAATGAGGATTCCCCAGTGGCTTGAATAATTTCAAGAGGAAAGAAAATCAAGTTGTTACCTAACTATGGTTGCATAAGCATGAGCTATATAAGAGTCTTTGGTATTTAGATTTGCTTTGGATTCCACAAAATGCAATTTTGTTTCTGTAAAACTTCATCCTTTCATTACATTAATTTGAATTATATTTGTTTTATAATGATACTTATTTTGATTAGAATTTAGATTACAAGATATGCAATAAGCACAATCTGTTTATACATAGTCTTATATTAGAATATAATTAACACTTATATAAATAATTTAAGCCAGTTCTCAGATCTATGAGTTATTGTAGTATTTTTCCTCTTTAAAACCGGTCTGTGTTTTACAGTACAAAACTATGAAAACATTGGTCTAGGATATCATACTCCCAGTTTTGCCTTGCCAAGTCTGTTCCACTTTTTAATATCTCCAACATTTCTTACTGTCAGTTGCTTTCAAGGACATCACCAGAATGAAATGAAGCACTTAAGTTGAATCATTCACCACTATCAGAGCAAATACCTGCGAGCCCGGTAATTACCTGCTTACTAGATTCTATAGGTGCTGAGTCTTGTCCATGTTCACTTGTTCCTTGAGATCTTTCCCCATGCGGTCTGCCCTGCTCTCTTCCCTGGAATGCTGATGAGGATGGATATCATCAACAGGCTCCTTTTCCCTCATTTTCCAGTTAGATTTGGCCAATAATAAGCCGCACTACAAGAGCAGAAAGAGGGAAGAGGGTAAATTCAAAGTACTTATTTTCTTGTTTGCCTCCTTAAACAACATTCACCTTGGAATGGAAGGTGTCCCTTGACCAAAAGTCACTTCCCCTCTCAAGACTGCTCATCTACAAAATTCTCTTCCAGTGTTAAAGTAACATATCCCTCTCCTCATCTCTTTAGCTTAAGGGAGGCGACAGTCTGTAATTACTAGCCTTGCCTAGTTGTTTTTCTGCAAATTGTTCATGACTTTGTGAAAAGAACATTTGTTAAACACATTTATTAAACACAGCTCAGATTATCCGAATATTGTTTTCTTAGGGCTGTAATATACTTCATGATGACAGATTCTTCTTTTAACACCTCACTTCATTTCTAGCATGATGTGTGGAAGGCATGAGCTCAAGAGATATTTCTCTGATGGATAAATTTAGCATTAATAGAAGCATTGATTAAGTTAAAATTAACATCTAGAAAAGGACAATCTGTTGGCTGCACAATTACTTTAAAATACCTTTGGGGGTCCTTGGTGGCTCAGTTGGCTAAGCGTCAGATTCTCGATTTTGGCTCAGGTCAGATCTCATGGTTCCTGAGATCAAACCCCATGTCTGGTTCTGAGCTGACAGTGCAGAGCCTGCTTGGGAGTCTCTGTTATCCTTTCTCTCCCCATTTCAAACATCTGCCCTGTGTTCTCAAAATAAACATTCTTAAAAAGATTAAAAAAATAAAAATATCTTTACATTTCTTTTATGTAACCTCCAGTTAGCTTATATTATTAAAATTCTGTCCATTGAAGTCCAAGAGGCCAAGTTTTGAAGAAATAATTATGTTTAAAGAAATTTTGCATAAATGACGAGACTCTAGTACTTTGCATTTTAATTGAACATGAACATGCACTAGCAGTTCCTCAAATATGCCTGGTATTGGATGTGCGTGTGATCTGGCTGTGACATCTGTCATGCTATTGGTTGACTCAGCTGATCTGAGAAACGAGGCGGGTGTCCTCTTCCTCCCTTACCATTCCATGTGTGACCCTCCTGAAGCTGTGGGCTTGGTTGAAAAGGACGACCTTCCCCTGATAGAGGAGGACCTTCCTTCAGTTGAGCATATGCGCATACCTGTTCTCCTTGCTAGAAACTCCAAATAAGCTCATGTGCCAAGTATTGTTATAATAACACAGCTGTCTATAGTTTCTTTTTGATTGCACATTAATATTATCCAGGTCCTTCTAAAGTTAATGAGATCTAATGTTGAATCTTTAAGCATGACAAGTATAATAAATCTCAAATTGAACAAACCATTTTGTATGAGAGAATCATTGTCTTCTAAATATTTGATTAATCAATAGAGTTTAAAGGACACCTTAAATAGAGGGAAATGTGCATTTCAAAGATTTTAGATGCATTAGAAAAGTTCTATATCAAAGATGCACTAAAATTGTCATTGATATTTTATGTTTACCTATTATATATATATATATATGTGTGTGTGTGTGTGTGTGTATATACACATTATATATATGTTGAAAAATTTGGTTTGCTACTCTTTTCAGTAGGAATTCATCATGTATGACAATTATGCTGGAGAATAAGAAATACAAAATCAAACATTGAAGACTCTTGTACACATTTTTTATGTGTTCTTGTATCCTATTAGATCTCCATAACTTGGTCTACACTGCTACTGCCTTAGATTAAAATGAGTTCCACTGTCTCGTGACAGTCTATTCTATTACTTCTCAAGTCTCATTGAGTCTTGCCCTGCTCTATTTCGTTTTCCATGCAGTAGCTAAGAACATATTTAATCTTCTCACTCATTGCTTAAAATTCTGTAATGTTTCCTGATAGGATAAATTGTAAGCTCCTTAATTTTAAATATAACATTTTCAGATTTATAACTCGTGCTTACCTTTATAACCTATCACCTTCAATCATTGTCAGGAATATTTTGAGTGTTACACTGATTAATCATTTTAATGATTAAGTCCTTCCAGTTCTCCTAAAACAATAGATGGTTGATATTTTCCTGTCATTACCTGGAAGGAAAATAGAAAATTAGAAGATACATGGATACCCAGTCTTACAGATTTTGTGTTTTACTTTAGGTGTATGTATAAATTATATATGTATCTATCTATCTCTATATATAAAGTGCACACATACATATATATATCCATGGATATGTATGCAAGTATATGTGTATATATAGTTTCCTCTTTTATATGAAAGAATTACAAATTATATATGCATATATACACTATAATCATATGAGATATATTATATATTTAAGTTATTAAATATGTCAACATATTTTATATGACATAATTATATGTGTCTATATATGTACACACAGGCACATTTACATGTATATATATGTATATATCTCATGATTATTTAATATAATAAAAATAACTAAAATTCATGCAAATATTTAAAAAAACATTTAGGTATATTTAGGTGTGTGTAATGTTTTATTACCTTTGTCATATTTTACTGTATACCTTCCCAAAATTCATCATGGGCTTTGAGCAGGCTATGGATTTATAATTGAGAATCCCTGTCAGCATTTTGTACAAACTGTTTCCTCTGCCAAATTTGTCTCTTTCCTCAAATTACTACCACAGTTACATATGGTACGAGATGTCTTTTCCTTCCATTGGACTATTACATCTTCATTTCAATTTAATTTCTCTACTAAGCTTCCCTAAACTCTCCAAAATTGGATGGCTTCTCACTCAGTTCTCATTTGTTCCATAGCACTCAATCTTACCCCATTGTGGGTGTGATGTATTATGTTGTCTTTTCCCTTTTGTTTATTGTTCCCAATTCCCACTTATGATTCTCAAAATCACGACAGGAATCTTCATTACCAAGATAGGCCTACTGCTGCCTACGGTGCCTAGGCCTAGTGAATTGATGCATAAGCTTTGGGTAGATCAGTGACTACATCACAATTTCAACTGGTGAACCAAGTTTAGGAATAGTGTAGAAGGCTGAGTTCCTGAACCCACTTCAGCCTTCTCCAGTTATGAACTGAGTTATTCACTTATTTTTTCCCCTTCTTTGATTCTAGCCTCACTGGTCAAGTGTCAATTATGCTCTCCTTGGCTTATTTGGAAAAAGAAAATATTCTAACTGTGAGATAGACACTGTTATAAGAAACTGATAAATCAATAACTGGTATGTCTTCAGTGTCTTAGAACTAGATTCGTAACCTTCTAAAATAATTAAATGCAAAACATTTGAGTATATACAAACTTACAACATATTGTCTAAAATATGTTACTCTGTGTGTGTGTGTGTGTGTGTGTGTGTGTGTGTGTGTGTAATTTTAAGTGCCCTGGTGGGGCCCCTGGGTGACTTAGTCCATTGAGCACAGGCTCTTGATTTCAGCTCAGGTCATGATCTCATGGTTCATTGGTTTGAGCCACATGTCAGACTCTGAGCTGACAGTATAGAGCCTCCTTAGGATTCTGTCTTCCTATCTCTCTGCCCCACCCCTGCTCAAGCTTGTGCATATGTGCTTTCTCTCTCTCTCTCTCTCTCAAAAATAAATATATAAACATTAAAAAAGTACCCTCGAACATATTTCATAAAATATACATGCATACATGCACATACAACAAAATATTAGTATTTTGATAGCCTTATTGTCAATTTATGGAATTACTTTTGAGTAGGAAGTGGTAGTTATTTAACTGTCATTTTTATGATGTGCAAAATGCAATCATTTATACCCATATTTACTATAAAAATAATTTTTAAAAATATAGATATTTTGAATTTCAGGCTGGCTATTTTTACAAAGAATAGGTGATATAACATTATAGATCATTAGTTGCTGACCTAATTTAAAAAGAAAAATTAATGGGGCTTTATATATTTATAAAATTTTAGATTGTTTTTGTCCTTCAGTCATAAAGCAAGCATTAAATTGACATTGTCTATTTTTAAATTAATAAATACTTTATACATATTTTATAACAACAATATATTTCTCTCGTCTTCTACATATATATATGATTTTATTGTCTACATTCAATACTACAGCTTTTTCTTATTTTCTATATTAGATGTGTTAAAGAATTGCACAAATGCATTATTAAAAGTATTTGGGATACAAAGAAGAAAAGTAAATGCTGGCTAACAGAGTGAATATGAGGTCATACACTGAAATTTTACTTAATCTACTTCTATTTATTTATTTATTTATTTATTTGTCTGTCATCATCATTTTTTACTTAAGAAAATTGCAGACATTTTCCTCTTGTATTTTAAACTAGCTTCTGAACTGGAATGTTCCAGTATTGGACAAAGAATGCTACCAAATTTTATACCAATTTTACAGTTAATAGTGAAAGCTTTTGTACATAGGTTGATCCCTGGACTCCTTTGGATTTTATTTTAGACTCTAGTCTATGTGACTTAGCATTTTATAGATCATTATATCTCCTTTATCAACCATTTTAAATCTTGCTTTCTGTTATAAATCAGGTCAATGAATATAAGTTCAGGATCCTTAAAGAATGCATTTAGACCTATGGTGAATTTTTTCTCACCTTGGATAATTTTTTTTTTGCTTTTATTTTAGTTTTCTTATCATTCATCAGATTCATCTCTATCTTTTGATTGAAGGCATTTATTTGAATACCAGCGTCCCTGCCCTCCATCAAACAAAGGCAAATAACTTCAGAAAACTAGCCACGGAGGCCTAATACTTTTCTTCTAGGGGTTTATCAATTTTCAGGCTCCAGTACTGGTCACATGGGTATTCTATCTGCAGGAGGTGGGAGAGTTTTGTTTTGTTTTGTTTTTAATTTTTTAATGTTTATTTTTGAGATGGAGAGACAGAGGGAAAGTGGGGGAAGGACAGAGGGAGAGGTAGACACAGAATCCGAAACAGGCTCCAGGCTCTCAGCTGTCAGCACAGAGCCTAATGCAGGGCTGGAACTCACGAATTGTGAGATCATAACCTGAGCCTAAATGGATGCTTAACCTACTGAGCCACTCAGGTGCCCCATAGGTGGGAAAGTTTAAAATAAAGTGCTTCCCCAGTATTCTTGGTTGAAAAGGCCAATGGCAAATCTTTATTTTGTCTCCTATAATGCCATTTTTTTTTGAACTCACAGCTTATTTTGCACATGAGTTTTACCTTCCTTTTTTTAACCTACTCACACACAATCTTTCCCAACTGTGCTGTGTGCTTGTGAATACTTCTCCAATTTGTAAATGTCTCTTTGAATTAGCATCTCTCTGTTTGTAATGTGTTTGGCCAGAATCAAATCTGGCAGGACAAAGAGGGAAGTAGGTTCAGCAATAAACCTAATCACCTGTGTGCTGAAAAGCCGTGCACATGGTTGATCTTGATCATTGGGAATGAAATATGTTAATGCATATTTATTGAAAAATCTCAAGAACTCATTTCATAGACCTTTGAAAGAAAAGTATGTTCTATATTCCAAGGACATTTGCAGAAAAAAAGGAAAATAAAAATGGGCTCTCAATATTTGAAGACTAGTTCCTTCTGAAAAATCTTGCTATGAACAGGTTTTACTTTCCATTTTTTTGTACTTACTCAACCAGAATACAAGTAGCAGAACCATGGCAAATATTTAAAACATAAAATTGAGTATGTCTATATATGGTGAGTTGAATTTAGTCATTATATTTTCTAATTCCGAGGTGATAAATGATAAATGAAACCATGAAGAGTAGAAATATCGAAGTAATCAGAGCAAATCACTATTTGTACTTTAAAAACTATCTCCCTCTGCTAGCTTTCCTGTGGTTTTCAAAGAATGTAAATCTGCATTTAATGCTCTGTGTGCCAACCCAGCATTCTCAGACCTTGAGGAAGAGTACAGTGCATGACGTGCATCAAAGAATAGTGTAGAGGAAGAAATCATATTTATCACAGGAGCAAAGTGTTGAAGAGCCATGTAATTATTTTTTATTTTCATCCTGATGAACTTCTTATTCACTTCCAATTACAATCATATTAATTTTTTTGACTGTTAGAAACAAGAGCCAAAATCCACTTTGCACCTGCACTGCCATTTACATGTCCTCATTTGCCTAATTCCAAGTTTATTTTTTAATTATTATTTTCTATAGGCTTTTGATTATTTTTAAAACTTTTTTGCAATATTCTGCAAGCTCTCTTCACTTCATTATGTAAAAATAATGCTGTAAAGTGTTCATTTAAAAATTGGCATTTATCTTGTCATTATCATTCCACTTGACCTGTTAACCTATTTTACCAACAGATCTGTATTAGTTTTAATGATATACTTTAATGTCTCAAGGATTTACTGTGAAGCTAAGATAACCTGTGTCTAAGAAAGTGTTTCTAGGTAGGTTGATAAATGTTACAGGGAAGTTGGACAACCTTTCAGTCTCAAATGAAATTCAAGGCTCCAAATGTTTCATAGATTCTTTGTCAATGCTGTTGAAATCTTCACTTTCATTATTTATATGTTTCGTACCTTGTTCTGACCTCAAATGCACTTCATTTCTAGTTTTGAACTACCTTCAAGAGAATAGTATTTAATCCAGTAGAAAGATTATCCTCTGCCAAGTACTGAAGAACACACAGCCACACTCCAAGGAGAGTTGATTCCAACTTGGAATCAAGAATGTGAGATCAGAGCTCACTCTAGCACCGCTGATGTCTTCAATGATTAGAAGCGTTCAGAAGGAACCAAAAATGGGCAAGTCAAGTGCCATCTTTTCCAGCTTCAGTTGCTTTCATTAGTATGT
>PISW01011281.1:0-42039 GCA_004023785.1 Mungos mungo | reverse complement strand
TGAATTTTTCCCAAATATTTATTTTTCATACAGTTTATTACCAAGTTGGTTTCCATATAACACCCAGTTCTCTTCTCCACAAGAGCCCCTCTATATGACCATCACCCCCGATCCGCTTCCCCCCTCCCTCTTCAGCCCTCATTTTGTGCTCAGCATTCAAAGTCTCTCATGATTTGCCACACACCCTCTCCCCAACTCTCCCCCCCCCCACTTTCCCATTCTCACGGTCCCCTATTATGTTTCTCCTGTTAGACCTATGAGTGACAACATATGGTATCTGTTCTTCTTTGCCTGACTTATTTCACTGAGCATGACTCCCTCTGGGTCCATCCGTTTTGCTACAAATGGCCAGATTTCATTTTTTCTCATTGCCATGTATACTCCATTGTATATATATACCACATCTTGATCCATTCACCAGGTGTTGAACATTTACGCTCTTTTCATGATTTGATATTATTGAAAGCGCTGCTGTGAACATTGGGGTACATGTGCCCCTATGCATCAGCACTTCTGTATCCCTTGGGTAGATCCCCAGCAGTGTTATTGCTGGGTCATAGGGCAGTTCTATTGATAGTTTTTGAGGAACCTACACACTGTTTTCCAGAGCAGCTGTATCAGTTTACATTCCCACCAACACTGTAGGAGGGTGCCCGTTTCTCCACATATTTGCCAGCATCTACAGTGTCTTCATTTGTTCATTTTAGCCACTTTCGATGTGGTTTTGATTTATATTTCCCTGATGCTGAGTGACGCTGAGCATCAATTCTTTTTTTTTTTTTTCCTTTTTCCACTGAACATCATTTCATGTGCCTGCTGGCCATTTGGATATTCTTTTGGAGAAGTCTCGTTCAAGTCTTCTACCCATTTCTTCACTGGATTATTCGTTTTTCGGGTGTGGAGTTTGGTGAGTTCCTTGTAGATTTTGGACACTAGCCCTTTGTCCAATATGCCATTTGCCACTATCTTTTCCCATTCTGTCAATTGCCTGTTAGTGTTTTTTGTTTTTTGTTTTTTGTTTTGTATTATTGTTTCCGTTGCAATGCAGAAGCTTTTTATCTTAATGAGATCCCAATAGTTCACTTTTGGAAATGGAAAATTAACATTGGTGTCTCAAAGAAACAAAAATGATAGGCAGCTTACAAAGGACCCATCGATTTGTGTAACTAAAAAAACAAATAAAAGAAAAACACAAACCAAAAACATAAAAAACCACCTCCAATGATAATGAAGAAAAGATTGACCATAGTCACCACAATTAAGGGTCATAATTTCTATCTCTGAGTCCTATCTGCTCACTGGCCCTCAACTGACAGAACCATTTACACCTGATGAAGGCTGTAAAATGGCAACAAATGCTTTACACTTTTTTCCAAACACACAAAGGCTCTAAGGTGATGTCACTACCTAGCTTATAATGGTTGATGAGTTCTCTGTTCTGAATTAAAATTGGTGCCTTGATATTGGACAATTTGAAAGTACTTATACCATGGAAAATGGCAAATGCTACAAGTAAGCTCTCTTCTTTATTCATTTGTTCTTATGTTCTTCCTTTCTCCTTGCTTTCCCTGTTTCTTTTTGTCTTTGCTTCTGAGAGACAGGTCCATGAACATTTACCTGCATTCTAGTGTTTGAAAGGATCTGTGGAATTTCAGCTGGGAAAACTGTGAATCAGGTAATAGAAAATTACAGTTATCACTTACAATCCAAGTGGTGGCCTCTGGGGTCAGGTGATCAGGAGACATTCATCCTACTCTGCCTCACATAGCACAGGGTAGGTCCATGAGCATATCCTACTATGACTGCCTAATCTCGGGGTGCAGCATTAGTCAAGATGCAGGCAGCAAGAGGCACAGTAGCCATATTGTGTTTAAGATCTGTGAAGAGCCTATTATGGTAGGAAGTACTGAGGGAAATCACAAGACAGTGTTGCTGCCTACCAAAACATTAAAAGAAAAGTAATAAGGCATCCCTGGGAAAATCACCAAGAATGACACCATCAAGGCCTGAAATATCAGGAGTTACATTCTATTACCTTTACACTTATGTTTTGGACTGCGGGATGGAACACTAGAGATTGCATAGTAAAGGTGGATGATTGCAAACTAATCACACAGGGATCCAGGTGCCTCTGCTCTTTAAGATGTGACCTCCATCCAATACATATTGACATAAAAGTCTAATCACTTGTATATAACCTCTGATATGTTCAATGATTTCCCTCCGAAAACAGATAATCTAACAAACACCCAGTTTCAACCCACAGAAGCATTTCACGTTTGTCCACTGCTCTTCCAAAACATTATAAGTACTCAATTTGCAATATTACATATATGTTCTTAAAAGCCTATTCAATGGGGGCACCTGGGTAACTCAGTTGGTTGAATGTCTGGCTTCGGTTCAGGTCATAATCTCAGAAGCAAATCCAGCTCTGTGCAAACCCCAGTCGGGCTCTGTGCTGGCAACTCAAACCCTGAATCCTGATTCTGATTCTAGGTCTCCTTCTCCCTCTACCTCTCCCCTACTCTCTTTCTCCCTTCCACCTTTTCTCTCTCTCTCTCTCTCTCTCTCTCTCTCTCTCTCTCTCTCTCTCTCTCTCTCTCACACACACACACACACACACACACACACACATAATATGAAAAAACAATGGAAAAAAAAAACCTTTTAAACCATGCAATGCAATTTGATTAGAGGTCGAAACGATTTTTAAAAAGGAAGAGAGTGCACTTGTGGGGAGAAGCACTCGGTGTTATATGGAAACTAATTTGACAATAAACTATTATTAAAAAAAATAAAAAAAAATTAAAAGGAAGAGAAATGTTGCCTGAGTGACTCAGTCGGGTAAGCATCCAAAACTCGATTTGGATTAAAGTCAAGTCTCACATTCTGAGACGGAACCCCACTTCAGGCTCTGTGCTGACAGCATAGACAAGCTTAGGATATATTCTAAATCTGTCTTTGATCCTCCCCAACGCTCTTGCTCTTTCTCTCAAAATAAACAAATAAACTTCCAGAAAAAAAGAGAAGAAGCAGTTGCTTATAATGTATGAGAAACCTTTAGAAACAAAATACTGTAGAAAGATGAACTGCAGATTGTCAGTCTCTGAACTGATTTAAATATCATGACCTTGGTCTTTTAGGGTTTTAAACCCTGTTAGTCATATCATTATCTTCAAACAAAAAATCCTATAGGCAGACAATGTCTCTCTGCTAAAGAGCTTTCTCAGGGCTTGCTTGATGTCTCTGTTCCGCAGACCATAGATGAAGGGGTTCAGCATGGGCGTCACCACTGTGTACATCACTGAGGCTATGGCACTTGCTCTGGAGTTTTGTGAAGCAGCAGAACTAAGATACACCCCAAGGCCTGTACCGTAGAACAAACAGACCACCAGGAGATGAGACCCACATGTGGAAAATGCTTTATATTTGCCCTTCACTGATGAAATTTTCAAAATGGAAGATACAATTCTAGAGTAAGAGAAAATGATGCCAGTGAGTGGAACAACAACCAGAAGTCCACTTGCCAGGTACATGGCCAGGTCATTGAGGAATGTATCAGAGCAAGCAAGTTGGATCACCTGATTGAGTTCACAGAAAAAGTGAAACAAATCCAACTCTGTGCAAAAAGAGAGTCGCAAAATCATTAAATCATGTAATAGAGAGTCAAGAAAAATCAATACCCAGGATCCCAGGAGCAGTCTGCCACAGAACTTGGGGTTCATGATGACCATGTAGTGCAGGGGGTGACAGATGGCCACAAACCGGTCATAGGCCATCACTGTCAAGAGGAAGGTGTCTAATCCTCCAAAAAGCATGTAAAAGTACATCTGACTGAGGCAGCCTTCATAGGTGATCACTCTGCTCTGCGTCTGGATGTTCAGCAGCATCTTGGGGATGGTGGTGGAGGTGAAGCAGATGTCTGAAAAGGACAGGTTGGAGAGGAAGAAGTACATGGGTGTGTGGAGGCGGGAGTCTGTGATAATGGCCAGGATGATGAGCAGGTTCCCAGTGAAGGTGACCAGGTACATGGACAGGAACAGCCAAAAGAGCAGAGACTGCAGCTCCCCCTGGTCTGAGAGTCCCCGGAGGATAAACTGTGTAACACGGGTTTGGTTTCTTCCTTCCATGTAACTGATGCAAAGATGCAAACAGCTGGAACAGAGACAAGAGCACATTGTAAAGGCACCAGCATGATCATAGAATTAGGAGAAATGCCGTGTTTTCAACATGATGCATTCCTTATTTCTTACACATTCTTACCAGTCTACATCATGTACCAGATTTCAGGGACTCTAAAATACTCCATGTTTTCTATGAGGCTGAAACTGTTTCCAATTCTTATTCAGAATCAAAACACTAATTCAAAACAATGTTCTCCACAAATTTCCTGAGGACTTTTTTTCACCCAACAGAACTTACTAATTATCTTGTAACAAGTTTGTTGAAAGCATGGCAAAAAGTAGTGATGTGTATTTGAAAACAACAAAACTTAGTCATAGATGTGTGTGTGCTATGTGTCAGTGTGTGTGTGTGTGTGTGTGTGTGTGTGTGTGTGTGAGGAATAGAGCCTTAATGAATGAGTAAATGATGTTTTAGGTGGTGGTTACAAATAACAAGTAAAATAATCCAGGACAAAGGAGCCCCAGGGGAAGGGAAACCTGCCATTGTGTCATGTCTGATCAGGGGCTTCTGACCTGGAAAACTAAGGGATGTATGAACCATGTGGGTAACTTTGTGAAAACCAGGCAATGCAGAGAAATCACATGTGCAAGGACCTTGAGTCAAAAGCTCATCCCAAACCATCAGGCAACATCAAAAGAAAGTTGTGAACAGAACAGATAACACAACCAGCGGAGGAGTTGGATATCAATGAGAAGAGCTCAAAGCCTCCTGCAAGTGGAAACATTCTAAGGCAATGCAGTTTATTGTTTTTATTTGTATATGTTATAGATGATGTCTGTCTATAAGAGGATACCTTTTTATACAATGTATACAAATGGAACATAATTCATTCCTCCATAATTCTCTTTCTCTCTTATCCTTACTCTAGGTCTCCAGTTGGTCAAAATGCTTCATTGTCTATTGCATAAGACAGCTCCAGCCTGCTACGGCGTTTCATGGGTGTGTACTTCACTGATAAATTCTCTTTGCGCTACACACACACACACACACACACACACACACACACACACACACACGAGTGTGGATAGGGAGAGAGAGCGTTCTTTATTGTAGTTCTGTGTACTCTTGTAGCTGAAACACAACTCTTTAGAAAGCAGGGGACAGGCTACCCCACGACTCAAAGAGCTTTCTCCTAGGAGAACTGCAGGTTGTGACACAGGCATTCCAGTGCAGTCGTCACGGCTAAGGGTCACTGGACTCACACAGCATTAGAAGATTTAACACCAATCTTTCTCAATCTCTCCCAAAATAATACAAAAGGGAAACACTTCTTCCTTCATTCCATTGGGCCACCATTGCACTGATACAAATCCAGATAAAGACATTGCAAGCAAAGGAAAGTACAGAACAATATTCCCAAGGAATTTTTGTGTGAACTAATTCAAGCAATGCAGCCTTTGGATCATGGTGTGGAAAGGATTCTGCATCATGACCAAATGGCATTTATTCGAGGGAGGCCAGAACGGTTGAACTAATAAATCTCCCCAGTGTAATACACCACATTAACAGAACAAAGACTAAAAGGACATGAGTATCTCAACAGAGGGTAAATAAAATGAGACAAAATGGAGCATTCCTTAGTACAACAGTGTTCAAGATACTACGAATGGAAGGAAACTTCCACAACACTAAATAGGACATATACACAACCCACGTCTAAAATCATTCTTAATAGTGAAACACTGAGAGTGACCCCGAAGTTAAGGTAAGACGAGCATGTTTTTTTTTTTTAATGCATCATGGTGTTCCAAGTACCAGACACTGCAAATAACCAAAAAATAAAGTAAAAAGAACAAAATCAAAGGCACCAAATTAGTATGCAAGGAGTAATATGAGTTTTCTTCACACACACACACAAAAAGTATCTTATTAAAAAAAAAAAAACCACTAAGGGGTAACTGTGTAGCTCAGTTGGTTGCACGTCAAACTTTCGCTCAGGTCATGATCTCATGGTTTATGGGTTCAAGCCCCACTGAGGTTTTGTGCTGAAATTCAGAGCCTAGAGCCTGCTTCAGATTCTGTGTCTCCATCTCTCTGTGCCTGGCCCCACTCACATTCAGTGCCTCTTTCATTCAAAAAGAAACATTCAAAATATTTTCCAATACATAAAATTTTTTTTAATTTAAGCATTAAAAACAAGAAAAACTCTAGAGTAATAAAGGAATTCAGCAAAGTTGCAGGATATAAATCAATACAAATGTAAAACTCAAGTGACCAATGAAATCCTACCTTGAATGCACTTGTGAAAAAAACAATCTAAATGTAATACAATTGCTTGGCATAGTATCAGCAAAACACGTGAACAAAGAAGAAAGTGCACAAAAACAAGATCTGAGAAAAGAGAAGAGTCCATAAACCTGGACATCAAAGAAATTGCACAGAATCATGGCTCTACACTGGTGGAAATGTTTCCCAGAGGGTACTGTGAACAACGCTGATACTTCTGGTCATGTGACCTGAAACTGAACATAGAAGGAAATGGACAGTAAATGGCAGGAATGAGGTTATCACATTTGGTGTGGGACTTGACATGTAATCAAGGTGGAATAAGTCTTATGTACCTTTGGTCCTAAATTAGAGCTGGAGCCATCAGTATGAACTTGCTTTTGCTTACACAAAAAATTTAGAGAGTTACATATACACACATGTATGGATGTCCACATATACACAGAGTAGTCAACACTCATAGTTTCCTTGCCAGGTCAGTTGTGGGGATATAGAGACCCTGGTAGCAACAAGCACGGCAGGTACCAAGATCTTGACTCTCATCCATGATTACTAAAATAAAAGAGGGCTCCTTCCAGAAATGACTGACTGTAGGGCTCCAGAGGAAAATGCATTAAGCTGAGCATGAAGCTGAAACATCTTTTCCTATAACACATCATAAAATGATGTCCTCAAAAGCCAAGAATGATGGAGACAGGCCAAAGGGACATATCAGCTAACTGAAGGAGCTCTCCACTGCCAAATCTGAAACAATTTGAGCAACAAAATAAACTAGGATTGCATGATAACACAGAGGATATACTGTAAATAACTGAAAAATAAATCCAGAAAACATGATCTTGAGGTCAGAAGACAACCAATGACTTGCAGAAGTATTCTATTCTTAAAGGGGTGTAAGATAGCTACCACTACATAAAGATGGGGTTGCACATAGAAAGTTCCCACAGGAGTACTGGATGGAAGGAAAGGGGAAAGAGAAACCTGATAAATATCCTGTCAGCCAGGACACCAAGATCAACACCATGAGAATTAGTCATGTTGACAGTGTACCCGTGATGTCATGACATGAACATGCCTGTTTCCCTCCCTGCTCTTCTTGTCCGTCACCCACAGTCCCAGTCTGCTCATGAACAAAAGAAAAATAAGGCGAGTCCAAACAAAGATGATCTTACAGAATGCCTTCCTAGTACGCCTAATCTATCCCTGCATCGGGAGCAAATGAAGCCTAAGAAAAAGTCACTGCATATGGATCCTGAGCAGATATGAGGTTTAAATTAACCTGTGTGAGAGACAGGATACGTTTGTAATAGTAGAAACTGGGAAGAGAGCTGAGCAGAACCCTCTGAAAAATCACAGCAACTTTGTTTTGTAAATGTAAAACTGTTACAAATACGAAAGCAAAAGTTTTTTTATAATAGTTTATTGTCAAATTAGTTTCCATATAACACCCAGTGCTTCTCCCCACAAGTGCCCACCACCATGACCATTACCCCCTCCCCCACACCCTCTCCCATTTCACTCCATGGTTCGTCTCCAATATTCAGTAGTCTCCCTTGATCTGTGTCCTTCACTCTCCCCTGCTCTCTTTCCGCCTTCCTCTCCCCATGGTCCCCTGCCAGGTCTCTCCTGTTAGACCTATGAGTGCAAACATATGGTATCTGTCCTTCTCTGCCTGACTTATTTCGCTTAGCATGACACCCTCAAGGTCCATCCACTTTCCTACAAATGGCCATTTATCATTCTTTCTCATTGCCATATAGTACTCCATTGTGTATATATACCACATCTTCTTGATCCATTCATCAGGTGATGGACATTTAGGCTCTTTCCATGATTTGGCTATTGTAGAAAGTGCCGCTATGAACATTGGGGTTAAAATTAGTAATGAAATGCAGAATCTTTGGAAACACTGTGCTCTGAGATCATCCCGAAGGTTCTCTTACGTGTATGAGCAGCAGCACTGCTGTCAGTGACTCTTTCCATCAGTAAAATAATTAATAATACCACAGACAGTTGGAAAGCTTTCAATGCAATAATGCCTGTATCTGCATTGTTTCTGGTAAACATTTAAGAATGAATGAAAACACTCATCTGAATTTTTCTATTCATGATTTCTACCCCTCAGAGACCCACTCTGTTCCTCCCATCTCACACTCATGGTGCTATTTCGATCCCTCAGTATCCTGTCTCCTGCTCTGAATGCAGTACTAGTTTTTCCTCACAAGAAACTATATCATTTTTCCATAGAAAATACCTATTTATAACTGTGCCCAGACATAAAACTTACACTTACACTCTAGTTTCAGATTTCAGCCTATTTCAGTTTCAAATTTCTAGCCAAAAGATAATATTGTTTGTTAGTCTCACTATTGCCTACCCAGCCAGGTTTATTTGGGTTCATTTCGCAGACCTTGCCCCTGATGGTTGGTGAGACAGTAAGAAGTATTTCTAATTCCAGCAGCACAACTTCCACTCTACTCAATCTCTGAATTTCCTCCTCTGCTGTTTCTGCACTGCCCACTCCCCTAGTCTCCATGGAAAGACCCCAACACCGTCTTCAAGGGTCAGGACCTATAGGCTTCTCTGGGGAGCTACACGGACTCCTGTGAAAAGGTCCTCTTTCATGAAAACAATTACAAATAAAATAAAGAGACAACTTTAGGGGATCTACTTCCTAGAGTTTCAGTGCAACCCCTCAGTATCACATTTATTCATTTTTACATGTCAGTTCACACAGTGAGGAAACACTGCATTAGTTACTTATTTATGCAGAGAATAAACAGTAGTGCCTACCAGACAATAATTGCTGGGGAAAATGTCTCTTAAATGACTCCAATTAACAAATGGTGCAATACTGGTAAACAGTCACTCCCAACAATGATAGAACAAGCAATTAAAACAGAGGAAAGTCTGTCGAGAGATGAAGGCTCACTGATGAAGCACTAAACTCTGGAGGAAACAGATCAGGGAGAGATGGCTGAGTGTATTCATGTTTTCCCAACAATCACAGCCTTAATGGGCAGGGCCTGATATCACAAACTCCCCTTAACTTATTGTGCCTGGTGATGCCCCTAAAACAACTACAGATGCAAGAGATCCCTCTCACCATAACACATTTCCCCAGCACTTCGGAAGAGGCCGCGGCTCACCCAGATGTTAGCCCAGAACAGCGTGAGATCGATGACCCACTCTCTCCCATGGATGATTGCTGGGGTTGGAAGTTATGACCTCAGGAATGAAAGAGACATGGCCCCACTTGTGAAGGCTCTAGAAAATGCAGCTCTGTCCTCATATCACTTGAGATGACAGGAGTCAACTTCATGGGTGCAACAAAGGCTTTTGCAATTTCTATAACACTAGGGCATAAACTCCCATGAGTCTTATTAATGAAATATTCTTTTGTTCTCTTCCCTGTAAGAGACTTGGGTCTCTGGAGCTAGGAGAGAAAAATAGAATGCAAACTTGTCCCAGTGTTGGGACACAGCATTGGCATTCCCTGATGGTCTCTTATCCGGTTAAACCCTCCTATCCCACAAAGAGGTCCCCTGTCTTTAGAGGTATTCACTAACAAGTCAGAGCACCCCATAATAAGTATCAAGTTCTGGATTTGCAGAAATCTGTGTCCCCTAATAGGAGGATATGGGGTAAATAGGTGATGAGGACTAAGGAGTGGAATTAGTTGTGATGAGAACTTGGTGTTTTTGGAAGAGTTGAGGCACTGATACACACCTGAAACTGATATCACACTGTATGTTTACTTATAGAAATTAAAATTTTTCAATAAATTGAGGGGTGCCTGAGTGACTCAGTTAAGCATCCCGACTTTGGCTCAAGTCATAAACTCAATGTCTGTGGGTTTGAGCCCCTCTTCAAGCCCAGGGTTGACAGCTCAGAGCATGCAGCCTGCTTTGGATTGTGTCTCTGTCTCTCTCTGACCCCCTTCTTTTTCACAAAAGTACATAAACATAAAACAGAGGAGCCTGGGTGACTCAGTCAGATGAGCATCCAAATTTGGCTCTTGTCATGATATCATGATTCAGGAGTTCGAGCCCAGTGTCTGGCTATGTGCTGACAGCTCAGAATCTGAAGCCTGCTTCAGATTCATTCTCTCTCTCTCAAAAATAAATAAACATTAAAAAAATTTAATAAATTACAAAACTAATCAGAAATTTTTTGCTGGAAACTATGAATCAGGTGATAGGAAAACCATTATGGCTTACAATCAAAATGGGGACTTCTGGGGTCAGGTGATAAGGAGACATAAGTCTTACTCTGTCTCACTCCCCACAGGCTAGGTCCATGTGTGTTTCCCGCTATCATTGCATAATCTCTGCAATGCGGCATTAAAGAAGATGCAGGTGGCAAGAGTCAGAGTAGCCATATTGTGTGTGTGATCTGTGAAGAGCCTATTGTTGTAGGAAGTGCTACGGGAAATCAGCTGCCCACCAAAAATTAAAAGAAAAGTAATAATGCATCCCTGGGAGAATCACCAAGAATGACACCATCAAGGCCCTAAACAACAGGAGTCACTGTTTCTATTACCTTCACACTTAATTTATGTTTTGGACAGTGTGAGGGATAACTAGAGATTGCATAGTGCAGTTGGATTATTGTAAACTAATCACACAGGGTTCCAGGAGCCTCTGCTCTTGCAGGTGTGATCTCTTTCCAAGGTGGATTGACACAAAACCTGGGAAACTTGTATATAACTTCTGATATGTTTGGTGATTTTCATCCAAAGGCAGATACCCTATCAGATACCTGCTTTCAACCCAGAAGAGAAGCATTTTGCATTTCCCCCACTGCTCCTCCTATCACAGTATAAGTACTCAATTGGCTATGTTATATATATGTTCTTCAAATCCCGTGCAATTGGGGCACTGTGGTGACTCAGTTGGTTCAGCATCTGACTTTGGTCCAGGTGATGATATCGCAGTTCACAAGTTTGAACACTTGCCGTGCTCTGTGCTAACAGCTCAGAGCCAGCGGCATGCTTCTGATTCTGTCTCCATTTCTCTCTCTATCCCTTATAACTCTCTCTCACAAAATAAATATATATTTAAAAAATTAAAAATCCATTTGATGCAATTTAATAAAAGGTCTAAACACTTTTTTAAAAATCTGGAAAATGGGTGCCTTGGTGGTTCAGTTAAATGTCCAATTCTTGATTTTGGTTCGGTCATGATCTCATAATATCTGATATTGAGCCCCACTGCAGTCTCTGTTCTGAAATCATGGACTCAGCTTCATATATTCTCTCAATCTCTCTCTGCCCTGCCCACTCTCTCTTGCACTCTCTCTCAAAATCAATAAATAAACTTAAAACACCTACAGAATAGATGCTCATAATGTATGAAAAACTTTTAGCAACCTAATACTGTAGAAAAATAAACTGCAATTTGTCCCCTATGAACTGATACAAATATGATGATCTATCTCTTCTAGGGTTTGGGGCACTATTACTCAAATGTTTATCTTGAAACAAAATATTTTATATGCAGAGAATGTCTCTCTGCTCAAGAGCTTTCTCAGGGCTTGCTCGATGTCTCTGCTCCGTAGACCATAGATGAAGGGGTTCAGCATGGGTGTCACCACCGTGTACATCACTGAGGCTATGGCACTTGCCCTGGAGTTTTGTGAAGCAGCAGAACTAAGATATACCCCAAGGCCTGTACCGTAGAACAAAAAGACCACTGCAAGATGAGACCCACACGTGGAAAATGCTTTATACTTGCCACTCGATGATGAAATTCTCAAAATGGAAGATACAATTTTAGAGTAAGAGGAGAGGATGCCAGTGAGTGGAACAACACCCAGAAGTCCACATGCCAGATACCTGGCCAGGTCATTGAGGAACGTATCAGGGCAAGCAAGTTGTATCACCTGATTAAGTTCACAGAAAAAATGAAGGATTTCTAACTCTCTGCAAAAATGCAGTCGCAAAACCACTAAATCAAGTAGTAGAGAGACAAGAACACTCAATAAGAAGGATACCAGAATAAGTAAGCCACAAAACTTGGGGTTCAAGATGACTATGTAGTGCAGGGGGTGACAGATGGCCACAAACCGGTCATAGGCCATCACTGTCAAGAGGAAGTTGTCTAATTCTCCAAAAAGCATGTAAAAGTACATCTGGCTGAGGCAGCCTGCGTAGGTGATCACTCTGCTCTGTGTCTGGATGTTCAGCAGCATCTTGGGGATGGTGATGGAGGTGAAGCAGATGTCTGAAAAGGACAGGTTGGAGAGGAAGAGGTACATGGGTGTGTGGAGGTGGGAGTCTGTGATAATGACCAGGATGATAAGTAGGTTCCCAGTGAAGGTGACCAGGTACATGGACAGGAACAGCCAAAAGAGTAGTGACTGCAGTTCCCCCTGGTCTGAGAGTCCCCGGAGGATAAACTGTGTAACACGGGTTTGGTTTCTTCCTTCCATGTAACTGATGCAAACAGCTGGAACAGAGACAAGAGCACATTGTAAAGGCACCAGCATGATCACAGAAATATAGAGAAATTAAGAATTAAGAGAATTAAGAGAATCATGTTTTTGACATGGTTCATTCTATAGTTCTTACACATTTCTTACCAATAGGAATTCCAATGGAGTAGTCATTGTTAAGCATCACAAGGACCACACAGAAATAGAAGAGTTAACATCAATCTTTCTCAATCTCTTCCAAAGAAGAATCAAGGGGAAATACTTCCTACTTTTTCCATTAGGCCAGCATTGCACTGATATCAAATCCGTAAAAAGACACTTCAAGAAAAGTACAGACAATATTCCCAGGGAATACTGATGTGAAAGTCTTTGACTAAATACACTCATTCAAGCATAGCAACCTTTTAATCATGGTGTAGAAAAGAATTTCTCATCAGGACCAAGTGGCCTTTATTACTATAAGGCAAGGATGGTTTAATTTATGAAAACCCCTCAGATAATATACACATTAACAGAATGAAGGATAAAAGCACATGATTTTCTCCACTGATACAGGAAAAACTTGGACAAAGTTAACATTCTTCCATAATAACAACATTCGAGAACCTGAGATAGATGGAAACTTCCTCAACATGATATAGGTCATTGGGAAAACTGACCAATGACATCAATCTCAATAGTGAAAGGTAGAAAAAAGCTCCTCTATATGCAAAAGACAAGCATGTCTGCTTTCATACCTTCTATGGTACATGGGATGGAAAGTTTTACACAGAGAAATTAGCCATAAAAGAGGGAAAGAGAGAGAGAAAGAAAGAAAGAAAAAAAAGAGGGTTGGAGGAAAGGAAGAAAGAAAGGGAGAGAAGGAGGGAATGAAAGAGGTAGGGAGGAAAGGAGGAAAGAAGGAAGGAAGAGAAAGAAAGAGAAATAGATAGAGAAGATGGAAGGATAGGGGGAAGTAATAAAGAAGAAAGGAATGGAAGGGGAGAGGAAGGGTGGGAAAAGAAAGAAAGAAAGAAAGAAAGAAAGAAAGAAAGAAAGAAAGAAAGAAAGAAAGAAAGAAAGGGAAAGAAAAGGAAGGAAGGAAGGAAGGAAGGAAGGAAGGAAGGAAGGAAGGAAGAAGACAAAGGGACAGAGGGATGAAATCTGAGAGGGAAGGGGGAGGAAGGAAGAAGAGCAAAAAGGAAATAGAATTCATCAAAATTAGAAAGGAAGAATAATATGAATTCTCATAGAAAAGGTATCTTTTCAGTATTTAATAGTCTCTCAGGTTTTGCTTCCCTCTCTCTCCCCAACTCTCTTTCCCCCTTCCCCTCCCCATGGTCCTCCATTAGGTTTCTTCTGTTAAACAGATGAGTGCAAACATATGGTATCTGTACTTCTCCACCTGACTTATTTCGCTTAGCATGACACCCTTGAGGTCCATCCACTTTCCTACAAATGGCCAGATTTCATTCTTTCTCATTGTCATGTAATACTCCATTGTATATATATATACTACATCTTCTTGATCCCTTCATCAGGTGATGGACATTAAGGCTCTTTCCAAGATTTGGCTATTGTTGACAGTGCTGCTATGAACATTGGCAAGGGCTGAAGGGGGAGAGGGAGGGGAAAGGGAGGTGGTGGTAATGGAGGTGGGCACTTGTGGGGAAGAGCACTGGGTGTTATATGGAAACCAATTTGACAATAAACTATTAATAAAAAATGCAAAAAAAATATTAGTTTAAATATCAAAAAAAGAAAGGTGATCTTATTTTAACAAAATAAGCTAGTATTAAAAACAGGAAAAACTTTAAAAATAATACACGGATTCAGCAAAGTTGCAGAAGACAATTCAGCACACACACAACACTCAGTTGAAGAGTGAATACCAGCATGAAATGCACCATGTGAAAAAAACAACCTAACTGAATTACAATGTATGAGGCAATCTTAATAAAGCAGGTGGGCAAAAAAAAAAAAGTGCAGAAATATGTGATTTGGAAAATGAGTGTGCCGGAGGCCTGCTCTGGCAGGTCCAGGGCTCCCTGAAGGGTTAGCGAAGGACGAAAGCAATGAAGACCCACTCACGCAGTTTCTTAATTGGTCCAGCCCGACACTGTCTTGTCCTATCTCCTTATTATCACCATATCTCCTGTACCTCTTGTATCTCCTCATTATCTCCTGTATCTCCTGTATCTCCTGTCTAGTCAGGTCTTGGGTCTTTATTTATAGACTTATGACATCAAAAGGCGGAATTATTACAAATAATTCTCAGTGATCAAGATGCTTTGAAAAGGGTGCAGAAACAGGTTTTACAGAGGCATTTCTTCAGAACTATTCTAATTACAATGAGGTAACTTACACATCATAGGATAACAGGATATTCTCAGTGAAAAGCAGATAACATACACATTTGTTTCAACTGGTAGTAAATCTTACAACTAAGAAGATAGCAGGATGTTTTTAGTGAGAAGCAAGATAGCAAACACGTTTTATAACAATGATGCTAAAATTCAGTTGTAGACAGGGCTAGAAGGCATTCTATTTGGCTCACAAGAGGAAGAATACATTCAATGGTTAGCAAGTAAACCTTTTGTCAACCTTGTTCTTTGATGTTGAAGGTGTAAGTGCCATAGGCGCCCTAGACTAGCGGGCCTTTGCATATGAGTTTAAGTTGTAATTACTCTTACCTATCCTCACAATGGGCATCAAATTAGCATATGTATGCACAGCAACTTGTGCCTGGCTCTTGTTTGTTTCTATTTCTTAAGTTAGGCTTTCTATCTCCAGGCCAGGGTAAACATTATCTTTGTGTTCTTTAACCCCCTTTATTTCCATGTCTTAAGTTTGTGAAGCTCAATAGAAGAGCCTTTTGACAAACATCTGCAGTGCTTTGTTTAACTTCCTCTTCACAGAGGTGGGAATATGCTTCCTTCCATGAGGTTTCTGGGGAATATTGGTCTGATTTGGAACATTGTGAGGACTAATCAATAGCAACAGGCTTAATTTTACACGAGCAATGAGTTTACAGAAGGAGATGTTAGCTTCCGCCCCTGTGGCGGGAGCCCTGTTACGTCTACCATTTCCTTACTGTGACGTTGTCATCCAGCAAGGCCGGTGAGGCTCCCAGCATGAGTGGTTTGTGAAACCTGAAGATGAAAGAAATTGCACAGAAGCACTGCACCATTACTTGAAAAAGGTATATCCCAGAGGGCATTGTTAAAAATGCTGATACTTCTACACTTTTGAACTGAAATTGAACATATAAGGAAATGGCCAGTAAATGGGGGGAATAAGGTTATCACATTCGATGTGGGAGTTTACATGTAAGCAAGGAGGAGAGGCTATTATGAGCCTTGTGGTAATGAATTAGAGTTGGAGTCCTCAGTGTGAACTTGCTTTAGCTTAACATAGATACGGAGGCTTACATATGGATGCATGCATGGATGTCTGCCTAAACACAGAGTAGTAAATGCTCATATAGTGCCTTGCCAGGTCAGCTCCTGGGATAGAGAGGCCCTGGGAGCAACAAGCACAGCTGGCACCCATGTCTTGGTTCTAGTCCCATGTTCTAATCAGATGAAACCGGGCCCCTTGCAGAAAGGACTGCTTTTAGGGGTCAGGACGGAAATACAAGGGGCAGGAGCATCTTTTCCTGTAGGACAGGAATGTAACGTTACCCTCAAAAGCCAAGAATGATGGGCACATGCCAAGCAGACATGTCAGGTAGCTGAAGGGGATCCACATTGCCAAAGCTAGAACAATTGGAGCATCAAAATAAACCCAGATTACTTGTGGGGAGAAGCACTGGGTGTTATATGGAAATCAATTTGACAATAAACTATTAAAAAAATATGTGAAACAAAAAAAAAAAATAAACCCAGATTACATACTAAATTTCAGGGACCCACACCAAAATAAATAATTAAGCAATAAAGAGAAGAAACACTTTCAAGTGCAGAAGAATAACAATGACTTACAGAGATATTCTGCTCTCAGAGAAGTGAAGGAAAACTCCTACTACTTATAGACAGGCTGGACATGGACAATCCCTACAGAGGCACCAAATAAAAAAAAGCGTGGGTGGCGGGGAGGAGATATAACCACAGTGGAGAAATCTGAAAAAACCCATGGCAGCCAGGACATCAATATCAACCCCAATTAGAATTAGTTTTGTTGATAGTGTAAACCCTTGATGTCATGACATGAACATAACAGCTTCCCTCTCTGGTCTTCTTGTCCAATATCCACAGCCATAGTCTACTCATGAACAAAGCATAAGGCGTGTCTAAAAGAAGATTATTTTACAGAATGCCTGACCAGTAGTCCTCAAAACTATCAATTGCTTCAAGAACAAGGGAAGTAAGAAAAAGTCACAGTGTATGTGTAAGGCTGAACCAAACAGACGCCATGACAGGCTTTGAGTTTCCCCTCTAAGCTAGAAGGCCTAAGGTCAGTCGCTCTAGAACCATTAGGCGGTTATACATTACCCGGGGCAAAAGAGACTACTTTACGGTATCCAATCAAAAAAGCCTAGCTACTTCTCCCTACATTCCTAAGGGTGAGACCTGCAGATGAGAACTTTAGATAGGACCCTGTTACCTAATGTTAAAGTTAACCCGATAGTCACCAAACAAGACCCTGAACTTGCTCTGTAATTGGTTGATTTCAAAGATACCCTAAATGTTGTAATTGGGTCCCACCAAAAGTAATGAACACCCTGGACAATGTGTATGGTTAGAGTTACTGCCAATGCTGTTATACAATAATGATTGGATGTCACGATTTCTTGTAACTCCCCCTTCGCAAACCCCATAAAAACCCTACTCAGCCCTTGTTCGGGGCTCTCAGCACGGATCCACTGCGTAGGTGAAGGCTGTGAGACCGAACTTAGGCCCGGCGAGCCTAAGTCGTAATAATAAATGCCATTTGCTTTTACATGTGTGCCTCGGTCTCCCTGGTGGGTTCTGGTTTTGGGGTGATATTAATATCTTGGGCATTACATATGGAACTCAGCAAAGAGAAAAAAATTTTTTTAAGGGAGACTATTGAATACTGGAGACGAACCATAGACTGAGGGGGGAGGGGGAGGGAGGGAGGGGGGATGGTCATGGTGGGGGGCACTTGTGGGGAGAAGCACGTGGTGTTATATGGAAACTAATTTGGCAAAGAGAAAAATTAAATGTAACACGGGAGAGACAGCTGTGTTCATAACAACAGAAACCGGTAAGGGAGCTTACTAAACTCTCTGAATTACCACAGCAAATTTTTTTGTAAAATGTACAAAAAATCAATTGAGTTGATTAAAACATTTAATAATTAATGAAGTGCAAAATATTTGGAAACCTGTCCCTGAGACTCCATTATATACTGTGTATAAACAGTCGCACTGCTTTCACTTTCTATCAGTAAAATTAAATAATGATGCCACATACATCGTTTTTTAAAAAATTTCAATAAAATGACTATATCTGGCATTGTTTCTGGAACACGTTTAAGAATGAATGAAAAAATTCATCTGATGTTTTGTATCCATGATTTCCACCCCCTCAGAGACCATCTTTCCTCCCATCTCATGCTCATGGTGTTATTTCTATCCATCAATATCCCTCTTACACTATGAACGCAGCAATAGTTTCTTCCTCACAACCACTTGGGTCTCTTTTCCATAAAGCGGACCTGTTCATAGCTGTCCTTGACATAATACCTGCACTTACTAGTCACTATTTCAGAATTAAATTTCAACCCACTAGCAAAACATAAATTTCTTTGGACTCACGGTGGGTTCGTTCGGCAGACCCAGTTCCTGATTGATAGTGAAACAATAAGAAGGATTTCTATCAAGCAACACAACTGCTGCTTTACTTAGTCTCTAAATTTCCTCTGCTGCTGTTTCTTCCTGGGTTACTCACTGCCTTCTTCCCCCCAAAAGAATGCCAACACCACTGTCAAGCCTCAATAACTATAGACTTATCTGCACAGGCTCACTAACACCCATGAAAAAGTCATCCTTTTTGAAAGCAATTAAAATAAAGAGTCAGCACTTGGGGATCTACTTCCCCAGATTTCAATGCAACCTCACTTTATCACATTTATTTACTTTTCCACATTTATTTACTTTTACATCTCTTACTGTTTCCTGTGTGTACCAAGACAGAAGAAATACTATCTTAGTCATTTGTTCACAGAATAAATGGTACTGTCTACCTCACCTTAATTGCTAAAAAGAAGTTTGCCGAATAACTGCAATTAACAAATGGTTCAATAACGATAAACAGCTACTCCCAACAATGCAAAACCAGAAATGAAAACAGAGGAAAGACTATTGAGAGATGAAGGCCCATTGATGAAGCACTAACTCTGGAGGAGACAGATCAGGGAGAGTTGGTTGAGTGTATCCAGAGTTTCCCTCCAGAATCAAATACTTACTAGTCAAAACTGGCATCACTAAATGCTCTTTAACTAATTTTCCCTTGATGCCCCCCAGATAATCAGCAATAACGGGGTCCCTACCACCATAACACATTTCCCCGGCACTTCTGGAGATGCTGTAGCTCACCTAGATGTTAGCACGGAACAGCATGTGATCAATGACTTGCTTTCTGCAATGGATGATTGATGCAATTGGTAGTTATATCCCCAGGAAGGAAGAGACATGGCCCTATTCTTGAAGGTTCTCAAAGACACAGAATCACCTGAGATTATACGAGTAAACTTTAGTAGGTGCAGCAGAGGCATTTTCAATTTCTGTGGCTGAAGGTGCTGAATTCCCATGAGTCTCATTAATGAAATATTCATCTCCTCTCCATAGAGACATAATGTTCTAATATGATTTCTCATATGTGGAATTTAAGAAACAAGACAGGAGAGGAAGGGGAAGGGAAGGAAAACAAATCCTAAGAATTTCTTAGAGATAGCAAACAAACTGAGGGATGATGGAGGAAAGTGGGAGGAAGAGGGGATAGATGAGTGTTGCTTACTAAGGAAAGCAAATTTTTAATAGTTTATTGCCAAGTTGGTTTCCATATAACACCCAGTGCTCTTCTCCACAAGAGCCCCTCTCTATAACCCTCACCCCCGTTCCCCTTCCCCCCTCCCTCTTCAGCTCTCATTTGTGCTCGGCATTCAAAAGTCTCTCATGATTTGCCTCACACCCTCTCCCTAACTCTTTCCCCCCTCCTTTCTCATTCCCATGGTCTCCCATTATGTTTTTCCTGTTAGACCTATGAGTGACAACATATGGTATCTGTCCCTCTCCACCGGACTTATTTCGCTGAGCATGACTCCCTCTAGGTCCATCCATTTTGCTACAAATGGCTAGATTCCATTTTTTTCTCATTGTCATGTAGTGTTCCGTTGTATATATATATATATATATATATATATATATATATATATATATATATATAGCATATCTTCTTGATCTATTCATCAGGTGATGGACATTGACACTTTTTCCATGATTTAGCTATTGTTGAAAGTGCCGCTATTAACATTGGAGTACACCTACCCCTATGTATCAGCATTTCTGTATCCCTTGGGTAGATCCCCAGCAGAGCTATTGCTGGTTAATAGGGATTTCTATTGATAGTTTTTTGAGGAACCTTCACACTGTTTTCCAGAGCAACTGTATCAGGTTACCTTGCCACCAACAGTGTAGGAGGGTACCCATCTGTCCACATCCTCGCCAGCATCTATAGTCTCTTGCTTGGTACATTTTAGCCACTCTCAATGTGGTTTTGATTTGTATTTCCCTGATGCTGAGTGACACTGAACATCATTTCGTGTGCCTTTTGGACATCTGGATGTCCTCTTTGGAGAAGTGTCATTCAGGTCTTCAGCCCATTCCCTCACTGGATTATTCGTTTTTTGGGTGTGGAGTTTGGTGAGTTCCTTGTAGATTTTGGATACTAGCCCTTTGTCCAATACGCCATTTGCCACATTCTTTTCCCATTCTGTCAGTTGTCTGTTACTCTTTTGGTTGTTTCTATTGCAATGCAGAAGCTTACTATCTTGATGAGATCCCAATAGTTCATTTTTGGAAATGGCAAATTCACATTGGTGTCTCAAAGAAACAAAAATGATAGCCAGCCTACAAAGGGTCCATCATTTATGTAACTAAAAAAAATAATAAAAGAAAAACATAAACCAAAAACGAAAAAAAAAAAAAAACCACCTCCAATGATCATGAAGAAAAGACTGACCAGAGTCACCACAATGAAGGGTCATAATTTCTATCTCTGAGTCCTGACTGCTCACTGGCTCACTGACCCTCAAATGACAGAACCATTTACACCTTATGGAAGGCTGTAAAATGGCAACAAATGCTTTACATTTTTTCCAAACACAACCCAAAGGCTCTAAAGTGATGTCAACACCTAGCTTATAATGGTTCATGAGTTCTCTGGTCTGAATTAAAATTGGTGCCTTGATATTGGACAATTTGAAAGTACGTATACCATGGAAAATGGCAAATGCTACAAGTAAGCTCTCTTCTTTATTCATTTGTTCTTATGTTCTTCCTTTCTCCTTGCTTTCCCTGTTTCTTTGTGTCTTTGCTTCTGAGAGATAGTTCCATGAACATTTACCTGCATACTAGTGTTTGAAAGGATCTGTGGAATTTCAGCTGGGAACACTGTGAATCAGGTAATAGAAAATTACAATTATCACTTACAATCCAAGTGGTGGCCTCTAAGATAGATGATCAGGAGACATTCATCCTACTCTGCCTCATACAGCACAGGGTAGGTCCATGAGCATATCCTGCTAGGACTGCCTAATTTCTGGGGTGCAGCATTAGACAAGATGCAGGCAGCAAGAGGCACAGTAACCACATTCTGTGTGAGATCTGTGAGGAGCCTATTATGGTAGGAAGTGCTGAGGGAAATCACAAGACAGTGTTGCTGCCTACCAAAATATTAAAAGAAAAGTAATAAGGCATCCCTGGGAAAATCACCAAGGATGACACCATCAAGCCTGAAACATCAGGAGTTTCATTTATTACCTTGACACTTATGTTTTGGACTGCAAAATGGAACACTAGAGATTGCATAGTAAAGGTGGATGATTGCAAACGAATCACACAGGGATCCAGGTGCCTCTGCTCTTTAAGATGTGATCTCCATCCAATACATGTATTAACATAAAAGTCTAAAAACTTGTATATAACCTCTGATATGTTCAATGATTTCCCTCCGAAAACAGACACTCTAACAAATACCCGGTTTCAACCCACAGAAGCATTTCACATTTGTCCACTGCTCTTCCAAAACATTATAAGTACTCAACTTGCTATATTACATATATGTTCTTAAAAACCTATTCAATGGGGGCACCTGGGTAACTCAGTTGGTTGAATGTCTGACATCGGCTCAGGTCCTAATCTCAGAATTCATGGGTTAACCGTGCGTCGGGCTCTGTGCTGGCAGCTCAAACCCTGGATCCTGCTTCTGATTCTGTGTCTCCTTCTCCCTCTGCCTCTCCTCCACTCTCTTTCTCCCTCCAACCCTTTCTCTCACTCTCTATCGCTCTCTCTCTCATACATACACACACACACACACACACACACACACGCACACACACACGCACACACACATACACACACACACACACACAATGAAAAAACAATTTAAAAAAAACTTTTAACCCATGCAATGCAATTTGATTAGAGGTCGAAACGATTTTTAAAAAGGAAGAAAAATGTTGCCTGAGTGACTCAGTCGGGTAAGCATCCAAAACTTGATTTGGATTAAAGTCAAGTCTCACATTCTGAGACGGAACCCCACTTCAGGCTCTGTGCTGACAGCATAGACACAGCTTAGGATATATCCTAAAGCTGTCTTTGATCCTCCCCAATGCTCCTGCTCTTTCTCTCTAAATAAATAAATAAACTTCCAGAAAAAAAGAGAAGAAGCAGTTGCTTATAGTGTATGATAAACCTTTAGCAATAAAATACTGTAGAAAGATAACCTGCAGATTGTCAGTCTCTGAACTGATTTAAATATCATGACCTTGGTCTTTTAGGGTTTTAAACCCTATTAGTCATATCTTTATCTTGAAACAAAGAATCCTATAAGCAGAGAGTGTCTGTCTACTAAAGAGCTTTCTCAGGGCTTGCTTGATGTCTCTGTTCCGCAGACCATAGATGAAGGGGTTCAGCATGGGTGTGATGATCGTGTACATTACGGAGGCTATGGCACTTGCCCTGGAGTTTTGTGAAGCAGCAGAACTAAGATACACCCCAAGGCCTGTACCATAGAACAAGGAGACCCCCAGGAGATGAGACCCACATGTGGAAAATGCTTTATACTTGCCACTCACTGATGAAATTCTCAAAATGGAAGATACGATTCTAGAGTAAGAAGAGAGGATGCCAGTGAGTGGAACAACACCCAGAAGTCCACTTGCAAGGTACATGGCCAGGTCATTGAGGAATGTATCAGAGCAAGCAAGTTGGATCACCTGATTGAGTTCACAGAAAAAGTGCAGGATTTCCAGTTCTGAGCAAAAAGAGAGTTGCAAAATCATTAAATCATGTAATAGAGAGTCAAAAACACTCAGTACCCAGGATCCCAGGAGCAGGATGCCACAGAACTTGGGGTTCATGATGACCATGTAGTGCAGGGGGTGACAGATGGCCACAAACCGGTCATAGGCCATCACTGTCAAGAGGAAGTTGTCTAATCCTCCAAAAAGCATGAAAAAGTACATCTGGCTGAGGCAGCCTGCGTAGGTGATCACTCTGCTCTGTGTCTGGATGTTCAGCAGCATCTTTGGGATGGTGGTGGAGGTGAAGCAGATGTCTGAAAAGGACAGGTTGGAGAGGAAGAAGTACATGGGTGTGTGGAGGTGGGAGTCTGTGATAATGGCCAGGATGATGAGCAGGTTCCCAGTGAAGGTGACCAGGTACATGGACAGGAACAGCCAAAAGAGCAGTGACTGCAGCTCCCCCTGGTCTGAGAGTCCCTGGAGGATAAACTGTGTAACACAGGTTTGGTTTCTTCCTTCCATGTAACTCATGCAAACAGCTGGAACAGAGACAGGGGCGTTGTAAAGGCACCACCATGATCACAGAATTTTAAAAAGGCTGTGTTTTCAACATGATGCATTCATTATCTCTTACACATTCCTACAAGTCTACATCATGTACCAGAAAATTTCAGGGACTCTAGAATGCTCCATGTTTTCTGTGAGGCTGAATCTGTTTGTGATTCTTATTCAGAATCAAAACACTAATTCAAAACAATGCTCTCCATAAATTACCTGAGAACTTTTTTTCACCCAACAAAATTTACTAACTATCTTGTACCAAGTGTTGTTGAAAGCTGGCAAAAAGTAGTGATGTGTATTTGAATACAACAAAACTTAGTCGTAGATTTGTGTGGTGTGTGTGTGTGTGTGTGTGTGTGTGTGTGTGTGTATGTGTGTGTGTGTCTCAGAGGGAGGAACAGAGTGTTAATGTTTGAATAAATGATGTTTTCTGTGGTGGTTACAAATAACAAGTAAAATAATCCAGGACAAAGGAGCCCTCAGGGGAATGAAAACCTGCCATTGTGTCCTGTCTGATCAGGGGCTTCCGACCTGGAAAACTAAGGGATGTATGAACCATGTGGATAACTTTGTGAAAACCAGGCAAGGCAGAGAAATCACATGTGCAAAGACCTTGAGTCAAGAGCTCATCCAAAACCATCAGACAACATCAAAAAAAAGCTGTGAGCTAAACAGATAACACAACTGGAGGAAGAGTTGAATGTAAATAAGAGAGAAGAGCTCAAAGCCTCCGGCATGTGGAAACATTCTAAGGCAATGCACGCTACAGTTTATTATTGTTTTTATATGTATATGTTATAAATAACATCTATCTATAACAGGATATGTTTTACACAATGTATACAAATGGAACATAATTCATTCCTCCATAATTCTCTGTCTTTCTCTCTTATCCTTACTCCAGGTCTCCAGTTGGTCGAAATGCTCCATTTTCTAATGCATAAGACAGCTCCAGCCTGCTATGAATGTTCTATGAGTGTGTACTTCACTGATAAATTCTCCTTGCACTACGCGCACACACACACACACACACACACACACACACACACATGAGTGTGGATAGGGAGAGAGAGCGTTCTCCTTTATTGTAATTCTGTGTACTCTTGTAGCCGAAGCACAACTTTTTAGGAAGCAGGGGACAGGCTACCCCCACAAGTCAAAGAGCTTTCTCCTAGGAGAACTGCAGGTTGTGACACAGGATTTCTAGTGCAGTCGTCACGGCTAAGTGTCACTAGAACCACAAGAATTAGAAGAATTAACACCAATCTTTCTCAGTCTCTCCCAAAATAATTCAAAGGGGAAACACTTCTTCCTTTATTCCATTGGGCCACCATTGCACTGACCCAAAGCCATAAAAAGACATTGCAAGCAAAGGAAAGTACAGAACAATATTCCCAAGGAATTTTTGTGTGACCTGATTCAAGCAATGCAGCCTTTGGATCATGGTGTAGAAGGATTCTGCATCATGACCAAATGGCATTTATTCGAGGAAGGCCAGAAGGGTTGAACTAATAAAACTCCCTCAGTGTAATACATCACATTTCAAGAATGAAGGATAAAAGGACATGAGTATCTGAACAGAGGGTAAATAAAATGAGACAATTGGAGCACTCCTTAGTACTAACAGTGTTCAAGATACTATGATTGGAAGGAAACTTCCACAACACTAAATAGGCCATATACAAAAACCCAAGTTTAAAATCATTCTTAATAGTGAAACACTGAGAATGACCGCTAAGTTAAGGCAAGACAAGCATGTTTTTTTTTCCATACCTTTTATGCAGCGTGGTACTGCAAATACCAGACACACCAAATAACCAAAAAAATAAAATAAAATAAAATAAAATAAAATAAAAAGAACAAAATAAAAGGCACCAAATCAGTATGCAAGGAGTAATATGAGTTCTATTCACACACCAAAATAAGGTATCTTATTAAAAAATATATAATAAGGGGTAACTGTGTAGCTCAATTGGTTGGGCATCGAACTTTTGCTCAGGTCATGATCTCATGGTTTATGGATTCAAGCCCCACTGAGGCTCTGTGCTGAAACTCAGAGCTTAGAGTCTGCTTCGAATTCTGTGTCTCCATCTCTCTGTGTCCCGCCCCACTCACATTCTGTCCCTCTCTCATTCAAAAAATAAACAAACATTTAAAATCCTTTTATGGGTGCCTGGGTGGCTCAGTTGGCTAAGCCTCCAACTTCGGCTCAGGTCAGATCTCACATTCGTGGGTTCAAGCCCCCCTTCAGGCTCTGTGCTAACAGCTCAGAGCCTGGAGCCCTCTTCCGGTTCTGTGTCTCCTTCTCTCTCTGTCCCTCCCCCTCTCATGCTCTGTCTCTCTCTGTATCAAAAATAAATAAAACATTAAAAAAATTTTTAAATAGTAAAATCTTTTTAAATACACATATATTTTTTAATTTAAGCATGAAAAACAAGAAAAACTCTAGAGTAGTGCATGTATGTTTAGGAATTTGTCCATTTCTTAAGTCAGGCAGGAAGGACAGATACCATATGTTTGCATTCATAGGTCTAACAGGAGAACAGGAGACACCTAATGGAAGACCAGGGGGAGGAAAAGAGGAAAAGCGAGTTTGAGGGGGAGGGACGCAAAACATGAGAGACTATTGAATACTGAAAACAAACTGGGGGTTGAAGAGAAGGGGGAGGGGGGAGAAGAGGTGGTGGTGATGGAGGAGGACACTTGTGGGGAAGAGCACTGGGTGTTGTATGGAAACCAATTTGACAAGAAACTATTTAAAAAAGAAAAGGAATTTGTCCATTTCTTCTAGATTGCCCAGTTTGTTGGCATATAATTTTTCATAGTATTCTCTGATGATTACTTGTATTTTGAGGGATCAGTTGTAATAGATCCATTTTCATTCATGATTTTGTCTATTTGGGTGTCCTCTCTTTTCTTTCTGAGAAGCCTTGCTAGAGGTTTATCAATGTTGTTTATTTTTTTCAAAAAACCAACTCTTGGTTTCATTGCTTTTTTTCATCTGCTTTTTTGGATTCTATATTGTTTATTTCTGCCCTGATCTTTATTATTTCTCTTCTTCTGCTGGGTTTGTGCTCTTGCTGCTCCCTTTCTAGTGCTCTTAGGTGCTATGTTAGATTTTGATTTTGAGTCTTTTCTAGTTTGTTGAAATAGGCTGGATCGCAATAAACTTTCCTCTTAGGACTGCCTTTGTTGCATCCCAGAGCATTTGGATTGCTGTATTTTCGTTTTCATTTGTTTCCATGTGTTTTTAAATTTCCTCTCTAATTGTCTGATTCTCCCAGTCATTCTTCAGTAGGAAAAAGAGAAAGACATTGAAAATCAAGAGGCTCATAGAACTCACCTAAAACGTAACTTAAACCGACCTTCAGCATGACATATCATAGTGAAACTGGAAAAATATAAAGACAAAGAGAGAATTTTGAAAGCACCTAGGGATAAAAGGGCCTGAACATACAAAGGTAAACCTGTCAGAGTGGTTATAGACCTATCTAATGAATCTTGGCAGGCTAGAAAGGAATGGCAAAAAATCTTCAATGTGCTGAACAGGAAAAATATGCAACCAAGAATCCTTTATCCAGCCAGTCCATGATTCAAAATAGGAGAGATAAAGGTGTTCCCAACTAAACAGAAATTGAGAGAATTCATCACCATCAAACCAGCCGTACAAGAAATCCTAGGAGGGACTCTATGAAGGAAATATAACAAGGAATATAAGACACCAGACACATCAATATAAACATGAACTCTACAGAGAACACAATGAATCCAAACACACATTTTTCAATAATAACACTGAATGTAAATGTACTGAACGCTCCAATCAAATGACACAGCATAGCAGAATGGATAAAAAACAAATAACCATCTATTTGCTATCTATCTTATAGATAGAGTCTCTTAACTCACCTTAAACCTGAAGACACCTCCAGAGTGAAAATAAGGGGATGGAGAAATATCTACCATGTGACTGGACGTCAAAAAAAGGTGAAGTACCATACTTATATCAGATAAACTGGACTTTAAAGCAAAGGCAGTAACAAAAGAAGAAGGAAGGGGACACTTGTGGGGAAAAGCACTGGGTGTTATATGGAAACCAATTTTACAATAAACTATTAAAATAAATAAATAAATAAATAAATAAATAAAATAAAGAGAAAAAAAAAGGAAGACATTATATAATAATTACAGAGTCTCCCCATCAGGAAGAGCTAAAAATTATTAACATTTATGTGCTGAATTCGGAAGCACCCAAATACATAAAACAACTAATTGCTAACGAAACAATCTCCTTGATAAGAAAGTGCTAATTGCAGGGGACTTTAATACTCCACTTACACCAATGGATAGGTCAACCAGACAGAAAATCACTAAAGAAACAAAAGACCTGAATGACACACTGGAACAGATGGAATTAATAGATATTAAAAAAAAAAAAAACTGTGCATCGTGAAGCTAGGGAATTCACTTTCTTCTCGAGGATGCATGGCTCATTCTCCAAGTTTGATCACATAGTGGGTCATAAAACAGCCCTCCATAAATACAAACGAATTGAGATCATACCATGCATACTTTCAGATCACAATGCTATGAAACTTAAAATCAACCACAGGAAGAAGTCTGGAAAACCTCCAAAAATCTGGAGGTTAAAAACCACCCTACTGAATAACTATAGAGTAATAAAGAAATTCAGCAAAGTTGCGGGATATAAATCAATGCAAACGTAAAACTCAGGTGACCAAGGGAATCCTACTTTGAATGTACATGGGAAAAAACCATCTAACTGTAATACAATTGCATGACATAGTATCAGCGAAACAGCTGGGCTAAAAAAAAAAAAAAAGGGCAGAGAAACAAGATCTGGGAAAAGAGTCCCAAACCTGGACATCAAAGTAATTACACAGAGGACTGTCTCTGCACTGGAGGAAATGTATCATGGAGGGTACTGTCAACAACGCTGATAGTCCTGCACATGTGAACTGAAATTCAACATATAAGGAAATGGGCAGTAAGTGGTAGGAATGAGGTTATCACATTTGGTGTGGGAGTTGACATGTGATCAAGGTGGACTAACTCTTATATTCCCTTGTTCCTGAATCAAAGCTGGAGCCTCATTATGAACTTGCTTTTCCTTAATTAAAAATGTAGAGAGTTACATATACACACATGTATGGATGTCCACATATACACTGAGTAGTAAACACTCATATTTTCCTTGCCAGGTCAGATGAGGGGATATAGAGACCCTGGTAGCAACAAGCACAGCAGATACCAAGATCTTGACTCTCATCCATGATTCCATATTATAAAACAGGGCTCCTTCCAGAAATGACTGACTATAGGGCTCCAGAGGAAAATGCATTAAGCTGAGCATGAAGCTGAAGCATCTTTCCTATAACACATCATGAAATGATGTCCTCAAAAGCCAAGAATGAAGGAAACAGGCCAAAGGGACATATCAGCTAACTGAAGGAGCTCTCCATTGCCAAAGCTGAGACAATTTGAGCAACAAAATAAACTAGGATTACATTATAACACAGAGGATATACTGTAAATAACTGAAAAATAAATCCAGAAAACATGATCTCGAGGTCAGAAGACAACCAATGATTTGCAGAAATATTCTATTTTTAAGGAGGTAGAAGATAGCTACCACTGCATAAAGATGGGGTTGCACATAGAACGTTCCCACAGGAGTACTGGATGGAAAGAAAGGGGAAAGAATAATTTGACAAATATCATGTCAGCCAGGACACCAAGATCAACACCATGAGAATTAGTCATGTTGACAGTGTACCCGTGATGTCATGACATGAACATGCCTGTTTCCCTCCCTGCTCTTCTTGTCCGTCACCCACAGTCCCAGTCTGCTCATGAACAAAAGAAAAAAAAGGCGAGTCCAAACAAAGATGATCTTACAGAATGCCTTCCTAGTACGCCTAATCTATCCCTGCATCGGGAGCCATTAAAGCCTGAGAAAAAGTCACTGCGTGTGGATCCTTAGCATATATGAGGATTAAAATTAATCTGTGTGAGAGAGACAGGATACGTTTGTAATAGTAGAAACTGCGAAGAGAGCTGAGCAGAACCCTCTGAAAAAATCACAGCAACTTTGTAAATGTGAAACTGTTACAAATACGAAAGCAAAAGTTAAAATTAGTAACGAAATGCAGAATCTTTGGGAACACTGTGCTCTGAGATCGTCCCGAAGGTTCTCTTACGTGTATGAGCAGCATCACTGCTGTCAGTGACTCTTTCCATCAGTAAAATAAAATAATAATACCACAGACAGTTTGAAAGATTTCAAAGAAATAATGACTGTATCTGCATTGTTTCTGGTAAACATTTAAGAATTAATGAAAACACTCATCTGAATTTCTCTATTCATGATTTCTATCCCTCAGAGACCCACCCTGTGCCTCCCATTTCACACTATGGTGCTTTTCTACCCCTCAATATCCCCTCTCACACTCTGAATGCAGTACTAGTTTTTCCTCACAAGAAACTATATCATTTTTCCATAGAAAATACCTATTTATAACTGTGCCCTGACATAAAACTTACACTTACACTCTAATTTCAGATTTCAGCCTATTTCAGATTCAACTTTCTAGCCAAAAGATAATATCGTTTGTTAGTCTCACTATTGCCTACCCAGCCAGTTTTATTTGGGTTCATTTTGCAGACCCTGCCCCTGATGGTTGGTGAGACAGTAAGAAGTATTTCTAATTCCAGCAGCACAACTTCCACTCTACTCAATCTCTGAATTTCCTCCTCTGCTGCTTCTGCACTGCCCACTCCCCTCGTCTCCACGGAAAGATCTCAATACTGCATACAAGGGTCGGGATCTATAGGCTTCTCTGGGAAGCTACACGGTCTCCTGTGAACGAGTCCTCTTTCTTGAAAACAATTACAAATAAAATAGACAACTTTAGGGGATCTACTTCCCAGGGTTTCAGTGCAACCTCTCAGTGTCACATTTATTCATTTTTACATCTCTCACTGGAGTCACACACTGAGCACCTTGACAAAAGAAACACTGCATTAGTCATTGATTTATGCACAGAATAAACAGTAGTGCCTACCAGACACTAATTGCCATGAAAAAAATGTTTCTTAAATGACTCCAATTAACAAATGGTGCAATACTGGTAAATAGTCACTCCCAACAATGATAGAACCAGCAATGAAACAGAGGAAAGTCTGTCAAGAGATGAAGGCCCATTGATGCAGCACTAACTCTGGAGGAAACAGATCAGGGAGAGATGGTTGAGTGTATCCATGCTTTCCCTCCACAATCAAAGCCTTAATGGGAAGGGCTTGATATCATAAGCTCCCCTTATCTTACTGTCCCTGGTGATGCCCCTAAAATAACTACAGATGCAAGAGGTCCCTCCCACCATAACACATTCCCCAGCTCTTCGGAAGAGGCTGTGGCTCACCCAGATGTTAGCCCAGAACAGCATGAGATCGATGACCCACTCTCTCCCATGGATGATTGCTGGGGTTGGAAGTTATGACCTCAGGAATGAAAGAGACATGGCCCCACTTGTGAAGGCTCTAGAAAATGCAGCTCTGTCCTCATATCACTTGAGATGACAGGAGTCAAATTCATGGGTGCAGCAAAGGCTTTTTCAATTTCTGTTAACTGCAGGGAATAAACTCCCATGAGTCCTATTAAGGAAATATTCTTTTGTTTCTCTTCCTGTAAGAGACTTGGGTCTCTGGAGCTAGGAGAGAAAAACAGAATGCAAATTTGTCCCAGTTTGTGACAAAGCCTTGGCATTCCCTGGTTGTCTCTTACCCCATTAAACTTTCTTATCCCAGAAAGAGGTCCACTGTCTTTAGATGTTCTCACAAATAAGTCAGAGCACCCCATAATAAGTATCGAGTTCTGGATTTGCAGAATTCTGTGTCCCCAAATCTTTATGTCTCACATCTGCACTCATTCTGTTGGCTCGCAATCATGGAACTCCCAGCCTCCAAAGCGTTTCTTCTTTTCTCCTGCTTCTCCTTTCCCCTTCATTGTAGGCAATGTCTGCTTAATGTCACTCAACCATTTGCTTCTTGAAGCATCTCACTAACACAACATTAGCAGTTAGTTTACAGTAGTCACTAAACTATATCCTGGCAAGGAAGAAAGGGGTAAGAAATTGTGCCTTCTCAACAGAACAAGAGACAAAAAATAAATTAATGGGTTAGCCTGAATAGGCACTGGCACCTGATGAAGAGAATACAAACACAGACAACTCTTCCAGAAGATATGAGTGAAGGCTGCGCAACAAGCTATTACTTGTCCCCAGTCTTGATGTGGGCGAAGCGACTAAGAGCACTCCAAGATGATGTATCTGGGCAGCCAATGTGGGAACGACTTCATACTCACTACCAATCATCAGGGGGCAAGTATGGCAAGTCAAACATGACCGTGAGCAGTTAGACATCATTCAGAGAACAGAGATGCTGATATTTTGGTGATTGACTTGACATGTACTTATAAAAATGCCTGAATGTCAGTGCAGATCTCATGACAGGATGTCCAGGATCAAGTTTCCCTGTGGAAAACTCATCCTGCAACAATGTTAGACATTTTCTTAGTCTACAACAGTCTAAGAAAACTGTAGATGGAAAAATAGGGAATCAGTAGACCTTTTCAAGAGCAAAAAACATAATACAAATGATATAAGTGTGCAAGTTGGATGGATCTAGAGGGTATAGTGCTCAGGGAAATAAGTCCATCAGAGAAAGACAAATACCATTTGGTTTCACTCGTATGTGGAATTTCAGAAACAAAACAAATGAACAAACATGGAAAAAAGAATAAACAAAACCAGACTTTTAACACAGAGAACAAACTGGTGGTTGCCAGAAAAAAAGGTGGCTGTGGTTGGGTGAGAAAGAAAAAAGAGTACACTTACCTCCACAAGCACTGGACAGAATAGAATTGTGGATGCATTACGTTTTACACCTGAAAATAGGTATCTCTATCTGTAAAGCATACTTCACTAAAAATAATGGTGTGAGAAGGAGAAAAACAAAATATTCAGAGTTACTACATTTTAATTTTCAAATCACCAGCTTCTGCAATAACAATAAAAACAAAGATATAACTCAATGGAATAGGAGAGAGCCTAGAAATTCATACCTACAATTGAATTATTTTTGACAAGACTGACAGGACATTTCAAGGGTAAATAGACAGTCTTTCCCAGAAATGATGATGGGAAACCTGGATATACACATGCAAAATGATGAAAATGAACCTTCTTGTTGTTTTTCTTTTTTCGTTTTGTTTTGGGGTTTTTTTGTAATATTTTATTTGTATTTTTTATAGTTTATTGTGAAGTTGGTTTCCATATAACACCCAGTGCTCATCCCAACAAGGGCTCTCCTCCATGTCCACCATCCCCCATCCCCATCGGCCCTCAGTTTGTTCTCAGTATTCAAGAGTCTCTCATGGTTTGCCTCCCTCCTTCTCCCCCTCCCACATGGTCCCTCTGTTAAGTTTCTCCTGTTCCATTTATAAGTGAAAATACATGGTATTTGTCCTCTGCCTGACTTATTTTGCTTAGCATAACACCTTCAAGTTCCATTCACGTTGTTACAAATGGCCAGATTTTATTTTTTCTCATTGCCATGTAGTATTCCATTGTTTATATAAACCACATCTTCTTGATCCATTCATCAGTTGATGGACATTTTAGGCTCTTTCCATGATTTGGCTATTGTTGACAGTGCTGCTATGAACATTGGGGTACATGTGCCCCTATGCATCAGCACTTCTGTATCCTTTGGGTAGACCCCCAGCAGAGCTATTGCTGGGTCATAGGGGAGTTCTATGGATAGTTTTTTGAGAAACCTCCACACTGTTTTCCAGAGTGGCTGCACCAGTTTACATTCCCACCAACAGTGTAGGAGGGTGCCCACTTCACATCCTCGCCAGCATCTATAGTCTCTTGATTTGTTCATTTTAGCCACTCTGACCAGCATGAGGCGATATCTCAGTGTGGTTTTGATTTGTATTTCCCTGATGATGAGTGACGCAGAGCATCATTTCATGTGCCTGTTAACCATCTAGATGTCCTCTTTGGAGAAGTGTCTATTCAGGTCTTCTGCCCATTTCTTCATTGGATTACTCATTTTCAGGTGTGGAGTTTGGTGAGTTCCTTGTAGATTTTGGATACTAGCCCTTTATCCGATATGTCATTTGCAACTATCTTTTCCCATTCTGTCGGTTGCCTATTAGTTTTTTTGACTGTTTCCTTTGCAGTGCAGAAGCTTTTTATCTTGGCGAGGTCCCAATAGTTCATTTTTGTTCTTGATTCTCTTGCCTTTGGGGATGTGTTGAGTAGGAAATTGCTGTGATTGAAGTCAAGGAGGTTTTTTTCCTGCTTTCTCCTTTAGGTTTTTGATGGTTTCCTGTCTCACACTCAAGTCCTTCATCCATTGCATAGAAAGAGCCTAAATATCCATCAACTGATGAATGGATAAAAAGATGTCATATATATTCACAATGGAGTACTACACAGCAATGAGAAAGAATGAAATCTGGCCATTTGTAGCAAAGTGGATGGACCTCAAGGGTATCATGCTGAGAGAAATAAGTCAGGCAGAGAAGGACAGATACCATATGTTTTCACTCATAGGTCTAACAGGAAAAACCTAACAAGGGACCATGGGAAGGGGAAGGCAGGGGAAAGAAAATTATGTAGAGAGAGGGATGTAGGCAAATCATGAGAGACTCTTGAATACTGAAAACAAACTGAGGGATGAAGAGGGAGGAGGAAAGGGCAAGGAGGGTGATGGTCATGGAGGGGGGTACTTGTGGGGAACAGCACTGGATGTTATATGGAAACCAACTTGGCAACAAACTATTAATTTAAAAAAAGGTAGTGCTGAGGCAAATAGGTGTCTCAGTAGCGAGGCGTCTGACACGTGATGCCAGCTTACATCATGATCCCAGAGTTGTTGGATCAAGCCCCATGTTGGGCTCTGTGCTGAGCATGGAAACTACATGGGATTCTCTCTCTCCCTTTCCCCTCTACCTCACCTGCACACTCTCCCTCTCTAAAATTAAAGAAAAAAGGGGAAATTTTAATTTAAATTCCAGTTAGTTAACACAAAGTGTCACATTAACTTCAGGTGTACAATACGATGAATCCACACTTCCATAATGAAACTTGTAAAAATATATGTTTAAAAAAACTGCAGGTGAACATGTGGAGATGGGGGAACCCTCTTCCATTGTTGGTGGGAATGCAAACCAGTACAGCCACTGTGAAAACAGTATGCAAATTCTTCAAAAAATTAAAAATAGAATGACACTTGTTGCTTAGCCATTTGAAATACGTGTATGGAACTAGAGTGTATTAAGCTAAGCAAAATAAATCTGTCAGAGAAAGACAAGTATCATTTGATTTCACGTATATGTGGAATTTGAGAAACAGAACAGGCAAACATAGGGGAAGTGAAAGAAAAATAACATAACGTAAAAACAGACACAGGGGCAAAACATAAGAGACTCTCAACCATAAGGAACATAGCGAGAGTTGCTGGAAGAGAGGTGGATGGGGGGATGGACAAGATGGGTGATGGGCATTAACAGAGGCACTGGTTGTGATGAGCACTGAGTATTCTGTGTGGGCAACGAGTCCCTAAATTCTACTCTTAAAGCCAATTGTATACTATGTGATAACTATCTTGAACTTAAATAAAATCTTGAAAGAAAAAAACAGAGGTTCCCTACAATCCAGTATTCACACTACTGGGTCACTACCCCCAATATACAGAACCCCTAATTCAAAGAGATAATGCACTTCTGTTTGTAGCACTATCACTTACAATAGACAAATAATGGAAGCAGCCTAAGTGTCACTTGATAGATAAATGGATAAAGAAGGTCTGGGGTGTGTGTGTGTGTGTGTGTGTATAATGGAATATTATTCACCCATAAAAATGAAATCTTCCCATTTAAAATGACATGGATAGAGCCAGTGAGTATAAGGTTGAACAAAATAAGTCAGTTATAGAAAGACAAATACCACACGATCTCACTCATATGCAGAATTTAAGAAACAAGACAAAGGAGCACAAGAAAAAAAAAAGAGAGAGAAGAAGCTTATGGTTACCAGAGGGGAAGGGAAGAGATGGGGTAAATAGGTGGTGGGGAATGAGGAGGGCACTTGTGATGAGCACTGGGTGTTTTGTGGAAGTGTTGAAGCACTGTATTATATACCTGAAACTGATAGTATACTATATGTTAACTATACAGGAATAAAATTTTAAATAAATGTAAAAAATAAAACTAATGGGGAGCCAGGTTAATTCTGGGAATCACTGGCCATGATTTCACAGTTCATGTGTTCATGTGTTCTGGGAATCACTGGCCATGATTTCACAGTTCATGTGTTAACTATACAGGAATAAAATTTTAAATAAATGTAAAAAATAAAACTAATGGGGAGCCAGGTTAATTCTGGGAATCACTGGCCATGATTTCACAGTTCATGTGTTCAAGCCCAAAAACCAACTCTGCACTGACAGTATGGAGCCTGCTTGGGATTCTCTCTGCTTGGGATTCTCTCTCTCTCTCTCTCTCTCTCTCTCTCTCTCTCTCTCTCTCTGGCTCTCTCCCTCATGCTTGTGCACTCTCTCTCTCTCTCAGAATAAATAAATTCAAAAATAAAAAAATAAATATATAAAAAATAAGAAATAAAACATTTTGAAAAACAAAAAAAGAAAAGGTAGTGGACTCAAGAATATATAGCAAAGGCTACTTAGCACACGAAAGATGCACAACATGACTAATCGTTACAGAAATGGAAATAAAAACCATACCGTGATACCATTTCCCACACACTAGGATGGCTATTTTAAAACTAAGACAGAAAATGAGTCGTGGTGAGGATGTGGAGAAACTGGGACCCTGTGGTGCTTTGCTGATGAGAATAAAAAGGGGCACAGCTGCTGGAGGAAATGGTGTGACAGTTCCTCAAAAATGTAAACGTAGGATGAAGGTTTCATGGAATAGTTTCACTTCTGTTTATATACCCACTTATATGCCCCATAGGAATGTAAAGCAGTGACCAAAATAGATATTTCCACACCAATCTTCATAACAGATTTATTCACAGTAACAAAAGTGTGGAGACAAACTGAAAGTGCACTGACAATCTGAACAAAGTGTGGTAAACACAGACAGTGGAACATCATTCAGAATGGAATTCTGGCACAGGTTATAACTCAAATGAACCTCACAAACATTATGCAAACTGAAAGAAGCCAGCACAAAAGGACCACTATTATATAATTACACATATATGAGACAGCTGGGGTAATCAGTTTTAGAGAGAGAAGGCAGGATAGCGGGAGACAGGGGCTGGGCAGCAGGGCCATTTGAATTTAGTATTACAAGGAGACACAAGTGCAGTTTGAGATGATTAGAAAGTTCTGGAGATGGATAGAGGTGGTGGGTGCTCAACACGGGAAATTACTGAAATGCCACATCCGTATATTTTAAAATGTTCAAAATAAATTTTTCCTATATTTTACCCTGATGAAAAAGGATAAAAAAAGAGTGACATACTTTACAAGAACTTCATCGAGGCCTGGGTGACTCAGTCCATTAGGCATTCGACTCTAGATTTGGGCTCAGGTCATGATCTAATTTGTGAGGCAGAGTGGAGCCTGCCTGGGATTTTCTCTCTATCCTTCTCTCTGCTCCTCCCCAACTTGCTCTCTTCACTCTCAAGGTAAATAAATGAACTTTAAGGGGAAAAAAGGTTTTCAGTGCCATAAATAGTTTAATATGATATTCAAGGAGACAAGGGCGTTGTGATTGGTTTATCTTGTGCGATTCAACATATCAGCCACAAAGGGTCCAGAGGACATAAAATTCATAAGATCATTAAGAAATACCTTGGGGAGAGCCCTAATCTCTTCCTTCACAAGCTCTGCAGAGCTTCTCCCCCATATGACAGACTAACCACGGCCATGCTGAGATTGAAATGCCTTTGTCCTGAGTTCACCCCTCCTGGACAGCCAGAGGCATGTCAGCTGTCCAAAACCATTCAAGGTATGGTATTCATAGTGCATAAGAATTAATCATTCTCATCAACACTGGTTGAGCCACAGGGATTTTTGAAAATGGCAAATTCATCACAGTGTCTCTAAGAAACAAAATGGATGAGCAGCTTACTAATGTCTGATCTGACTTGTGTAACTAACAAAATAAGCAAAACAAAAGCAAAAACAAAAAAGCAACCACCTCTAATAATCATGAAGAAAAGACTGACCTGAATCACCACAATGAAGAGCATAATCTCTACCTGATTATCAGTCCTGAGATTCTTCACAGTCCAAGCTCTTCAACTGATAGAACCATTTACACCAGCTGGATGGCTGTAAAATGGCAACACTTACTATACATTTTCCTCCTTACACAACCCAGCGGCTCTGAGGTGGTGGCACTAGCCAGCCTATAATGGTTCATGAGGACTGTGGTCTGAACTAAAATTGGTAAATTGATATTGGACAAATTGAGAGTACTTATACCATGGAAACTGGTAAATGCTACAAGTAAGCTCTCTTCTTTATTCATTTGTTCTTTTTTCTTTAGTTTTTAAAAAGTTTTTATTTAAATTCCAGTTAGTTAACATACAGTGTAATACTAGTTTCAGGAGGAACAAGCACCCTCCTACACTGTTGGTGGGAATGTAAACTGGTGCAGCTTCTCTGGAAAACAGTGTGGAGGTTCCTCAAAAAGCTATCAATAGAACTCCCTTATGACCCAATAGCAATAGCACTGCTAGGGATTTACCCAAGAGATACAGAAGTGCTGATGCATAGGGGCACATGTACCCCAATGTTCATAACAGCACTTTCTACAATAGCCAAATCATGGAAAGAGCCTAAATGTCCATCACCTGATGAGTGGATCAAGAAAATGTGGTTTATATGTTTGCCTTCATAGGTCTAACAGGAGAGACCTGGCAGGGGACCATGGGGAGAGGAAGGGGGAAAGAGAGTGGGGGAGAGTGAGGGACACAGATCAAGGGAGACTACTGAATACTGAAAACGAACCATGGACTGAAGGGGGAGGGGGAGGGAGGAAGGAGTGTAAGGATGCAGGTCCAATCCGGCCCTCCCCACGGGGCCTTCCCAGCCTTCCCGGAGCCAGCCACGGTGCAGCAGCCGGGCACCGGCCAGGGGGGCGGTCCCCCGCCGGCCGCAGGTCCAATCCAGCCTTCCCCTGTACTTAAAGGGGAAGGCGCTGGCTTCTCCTGAAAGGGTGCACCTTAAGGAGGGACAACTCCTGCGGCGCCCAATCGGGAGAGGCCGGCCGATACCTTTGACCTTTCTAGAGGAGGGCCTAGTCACGCCCCACGTGGGGTGTCCTGGGCCCACTCTGATTGGTCAATACTCCAACTATTGTGATTGGCTCCCACAACTGCCAGTATTGATGGGGGGGCAGGAATTGGATCACTGTACACCTGTCATCATTTCCTGTAACTCCCCCTCCCAAAGGCATAAAAGGCCCTGCCCTGCCTTTGTTCGGGGCTCTCTCCAGTGGCCAGCGGGTTGGGTGGAGACTGTGAGCCTGAGCTTAAGCTTGTAATAAAGGCCCTTTGCTTTTACAGGCATGACTCGGTCTCCCTAGCAGTCTCTGGTGCTTGATTTGGGGTGATTTCACAAACTTGGGTACAACAGGAGGTGATGGTCATGGTGGGGGGCACTTGTGGAGAGAAGCACTGGGTGTTATATGGAAACCAATTTGACAATAAACTATTTAAAAAATAAAAATAAAAATGATACACTAAAAAAATAAAGACAAATAATAATCGGAAAAAAGAGGATGTGGTATATATATATATATATATATATATATATATATATATATATATATATATACACACACACACACACACACACACACAATGGAATACTACATGGCAATGAGAAAGAATGAAATATGACCATTTGCAGCAAAGTGGATGGACCTCGAGGGTGTCATGCTAAGCAAAATAAGTCAGGCGGAGAAGGACAGATACCATATGTTTGTATTCATTTGTTCTTGTTTCTTCCTTTCTTCTTGCTTTCCCTGTTTCTTTTTGTCTCTGCTTTTGAAAGATAGTTCCATGAACATTTATCTGTATACAAATGTTTCAAAGGACCTGTGGACTTTTAGCCTGAAAACTGTGATTCAGGTAATAGAAAATTACAATTATGGCTTACAATCCAAGTGGGGTCTCCGGGGTCAGGTGATAAGGAGGCATTCATCTCACTCTGTCTCACAGCACAGGTTAGGTTCATGAGCATATCCTGCTATCACTGCCTAATCTCTGTGATGCAGCATTAGACAAGATGCAAGTGGCAAGTGACAGAATAGTCATATTGTGTGTGAGATCTGTGAAGAGACTATTATGGTAGGAGGTGCTGAGGGAAATCACAAGACAGTGTTGCTGCCTACCAAAATATAAAAAGAAAAGTAATAATGTATCCCTGGGGAATACGACAATAATGACACCATCAAGGCCTGAAACATCAGGAGTTGCATTTCCATTACCCTCACAATTAATTTATGTTTTGGACTGTGTGAGGGAAATTAGAGATTGCATAGTGAAGGTGGATTATTCTAAATTAATCGCACAGAGTTCCAGGTGACTCTTCTCTAATGGATGGATCTCCTTCCAAGGTAGATTGACATAGGACCCTGGAAAGTTCTATATAACCTAGGATATATTCAATGATTTTCCTACAAAAGTAAATATTTTAAAAGATACCTTCTTTCAACCCAGAGAAAAAACATTTCACATTACTCCACTGTCCCTCCTATCATATTATAAGTACATAATTTCCTATATATGTATATGTCCTTAAAAATCCATGTAATGGGGGCACCTGGGTGCCTCAGTTGGCTAAGCATCTGACTTTGGCTCAGGTCATGATCTCACAATTCATGGGTTTGAACCCTGCATTTGGCTCTGTGTTGATAGCTCGAGCCTGGAGCCTGCTTCTGACTCATTCTTTCTATCTATCCATCTATCTATCTCTAAAAAAAATAAATACATATGAAATTTTTTTTCTAAAAATCCACGCAACGGAATTTAATGAGAGGTCTAAACAGTTTTAAAGAAATGCAGAAGATGGGTGCCTTGGTGGCTCTGTCAGATGAGCATCCAACTCCTGATTTTGTTTCAGGTCAAGATCTCACAATTTGTGACATTGAGCCCAACTCCAGGCTCTGCTCTCACAGCTTAGACATGGCCTAGGATAGTTCATCAGTCTTCCTCCGCTTCTCCTACTCATTCTTGCTTTCCCTCTCAAAATAAATAAACTTTAAAAAGCTACAAAGTAGTTGCTTGTGATGCATGAAAAATTACAGTTAACAAATACTGTAGAAGGATAAACTACAGAATTCAGCCTATGAACTGATACAAATATCATGATCTAGCTCTTCTAGGGTTTTAAGCTTGTTACTCAAGTCTTTATCTTGAACCAAAGAATCGTATATAGAGAGAGTGTCTCTCTGCTAAAGAGCTTTCTCAAGGCTTGCTTGATGTCTCTGCTCCGCAGACCATAGATGAAGGGGTTCAGCATGGGCGTCATCACCGTGTACATCACTGAGGCTATGGCACCTGTGCTGGAGTTTTGTAAGGCAGCAGAACTAAGATACACCCCAAGGCTTGTGCCATAGAACAAGGACACCATTGAGATATGAGACCCACACGTGGAAAATGCTTTATACTTGCCCCTCACTGATGAAATTCTCAAAATGGAAGATACAATTCTAGAGTAAGAGGAGAGGATACCAGTGAGTGGAACAACACCCAGAAGTCCACTTGCCAGATACATGGCCAGGTCATTGAGGAACGTATCAGAGCAAGCAAGTTGGATCACCTGATTAAGGTCACAGAAAAAGTGAAGGATTTCCAAATCTGTGCAAAAGGAGAGGCGTAAAATCATTAAGTCATGTAATAGAGAGGTAAAAACACTCAATACCCAGGATCCCAGGAGCAGGATGCCACAGAACTTGGGGTTCATGATGACCATGTAGCGCAGGGGTTGACAGATGGCCACAAACCGGTCATAGGCCATCACTGTCAAGAGAAAGTTGTCTAATGCTACAAAAAGCATGAAAAAGTACATCTGGCTGAGGCAGCCTGC
>PISW01011280.1:14264-42204 GCA_004023785.1 Mungos mungo | reverse complement strand
GCTGACCACCAGCCCTTCCTGAACGCTGTCCTTCGGTCAAGGTCCTGAGAAGTGCTGAGGAGCAGCAGTTTTGAGATTTTACTCGTGGATAAGTGTATAGACTGTGGGAATGTGCTGGGCACTGGGGTGAGCTGCTGCCTTGAAAATCCAGGAGCCAGAAGGTCCTCGGTCGTGGTGTTGGTGGGAGACTGCTCTTCCGTGGGGTGGGGGGGGGGTGGACGTGAGTGTGGCCTCCTGCCCCAGAGCCTTGAAAGTGTGCATTGTTCTGGACCCTTTCCTGGAATCAGCTTCATCTCCCCAACCACACGACAGGCCTCTGGGCAAAGTCCCCAGTCTTTATTTCCTCCTTATTAACCCCTTGATTTGATGAGCAAAGGGCACAGGGAAGGCCTTGGAGAAATGCTTGCAAAACTGAATGAGGAGTTGGGAATAACAAAAGGGGTGTGGATTGTGTTTTTAGTTGTTAACAAAAACTTGCCACTCTGAGACTATTTTTTGATGAACTCCACTGTCTCAGTTCTCCGTCCTGTGCACTGATGCTCCCGCACTCAAACGTGCCATCCAGCACCCTTGCTGGTCTTCCGTCTATCTGTGCTGGGCACACATTCTGTAGCATGGCATGGGGTCTGTCCCTCCATCCTCCCTCGGGTGTCCTGGCTCCCAAAGCCAGTGGTGTTCCAAGAATACCTTTCCCTTCTCCATCACTTGGCATGGGGTGGGTGTTCTCTGTGCCACCTGTCTGACTTCGATAAAAACATTTATCCAGCACTTTTTTGTGTCAGATATTAAGGTTGGCAATTTACACATCTATAAAGCTTCAGAAAACCCTAAAGTAATGGACTATTATCATCCCAAGTTTATGGATAAAGAAATTGAGGCTCGGGGATTTTCTGATTCTCCTGCGGTCACACAGCTAATCGTTGGAAGCATTAAGACTTGAATTAAGAGCGCCTGGGTGGCTCAGTCGGTTAAGTGTCCGCTTCGGCTCAGGTCATGATCGCACGGTTCATGGGTTCGAGCCCCGCGACGTGTTCTGAGCTGTCAGCCTGTTTCAGATTCTGTGTCTCCTTCTCTCTCTGCCCCTCCCCCACTCGTGCTTTGTCTCTATCTCAAAAATAAATAAACTATAAACAAAATAAAAAAAAAAGACTTAAAGTCTGACAGCAAAATCCCTTCTTCTAACCACTGGGTCTTACTGGTTCCCCCAAGAACTTACCTTCATGGAAACTTCCTTGGCCCCTCCTCATTTCCTAAGGACGTCGCCATTTGCCTGGTGGCAGATTTTATCAGGTGTAATTATTGCTGTAATGCGCTGACCAGCAGTGCCACAAATGGGAAATGAATGCCTGACTGTGAACACAGAAATGGCAAATCACTTTAAAAATCGGATGGTTAGTTGACTGTCTGACTCGATTTTGGCTCAGGCCATGATCCCATGGTTTTTGAGTTCTAGCCCCGCATTGGGCTTGGGGTGCTCTCTCCCTCTTTCTTTCCCCTCCCTCGCTCACTTTCTCTCAAAATAAATATGCACTAAAATACGCATTAAAAAAAAAGGATCAGTATGGTGCCTGGAATGCCTATGGTGCATTATCTTGAGAGTCTGGTGGAGAGGACATTTTGCAACATTCCCTTAGTTGTCAGCTTGCTCAGCTTGGAAAGGTGATCATGTGTCTCTTGTTTCTTAGAACAGAAGGCAGGCTCTGACCTGTGGTTTGGCTCCATTCTTCCAAGGTAACTGCCTTCTTGATGGACTAGCCCCTTCCCCCACATGCCTCCTTTCCTTTGATCCTGGGTGCTGGGGGCAGACTGGGAGGGACAGTCACCATGTCACCTGCTTGTCAAGTCTGTGCAGGCCTCATTTTCTGGAAGGTTCTCTTGAGGGCAGCCCTGACATCAATGGTCCGCAGATTGTAGATGATGGGATCGGGGTGACCACAGCATAGAAGAGGGACAGCAGTGGGTCAGTGGCTGGATCGTAGCTGGCCTTAGGCCGGATGTAGATGAAGATGGCCGTGCCGTAGAAGAGGGAGACCACAGTCAGATGGGAGGAGCAGGTGGAGAAGGCCTTTCGTCGGCCGGCAGCGGATGGCACCCGGCAGGTCATAGCCAGGATCTGCCCGCAGGAGCCCAGGATAAGGCCAAAGGAACAGAGGATGAGGAGAGTAGGGGTGAGGATAATTCGCAGCTCATTGAGCGAGGTGTCTCCACACGCCAGCTGCAGGATGGGCTGGATCTCACAGAAGAAGTGTGTGATGGCATCGGGGCTGCAGAAGTGCAAGGACAAGATGAAGGACGTGTGGCCCAGGCCCAGCATCACTCCACAGTCCCATGTGGCCCCCACCAGCCAGAGGCTCACTCAGTGGCTCAGCAGGAGTCAGTGGTGAAGGGGTTTGCAGATGGCTGCATAGCGGTCATAGGCCATGGCCGCCAGGAGACCGCACTCTGTGGCCCCGAAGAAGAGGAAGAGGAACATCTGGAGAGAACAGCCCATGGCGGGGACATGGCGCTGGCCAGTGAGGAGGCAGCGGAGCAGGGGCAGGGTGACCGATGTGTAGCCAATTTCCAGAGCATGTACAGGAAAAAGTACATTGAGGACTGCAGGGCCATGTCGGCCGACACCATGACCACTATGAGCAGGTTGCCGGCCACGGTGAGCACGTAGACACCGAGGAAGAGGACGAGGAGCCAGCCCTGTAGGTGGGCCAGGTGGGAGAAGCCCACGAGGATGAACTCTGTCACCAGGGAGGCATTCATGCCCATCCTGCTCACGGAGGACAGAGAAGGGCAGCCGCGGAATCGTGACGTGGGCACAGGTGGCTTCTTCCAGCTCAGGGTGCTGGAGGCCTGTTCTCCCAGGCTCCCTGGCCTTCCGGGTGGCACAGCCTTGCTCCCCTTGGAGGATGCGAGCCTGCCTAGCTCAGCTCAGCTCAGCTCTGCAGGTGCCTGTATTTGATGATAACGGCTTTGTAGTAGAGGCTAAAGTCTGGGATTGTTATGCCTCTCATTTTGGTTTTCTTCTTCAATATTACTTTGGCCATTCAGGATCTTTTGTGGTTCCATACAAATTTTAGGATCCTGTCTTCTAGCGTTGAGAAGAATGCTGGTGCAATTTTGATGGGGATTGCATTGAACGTGTAGATTGCTTTGGGTAGTATTGACATTTTAACAAAATTTATTCTTCCGATCCATGAGTGTGGAATGGTTTTCCGTTTCTTTGTGTCTTCTTTATTTTACTTCACAAGTTTTCTATAGTTTTCATCACACACATCTCTTACATTTTTGGTTAGGTTTATTCCTAGGTATTTTGTTTTCTGTTTTTTACAATTGTGCATGGGATCAGTTTCTTGATTTTTCTCTGTTGCTTCCTTATGGGTGTATAAAAATGCAACCAATTTCTTTACATTGATTTTGTACCCTGCGACTTTACTGAATTCATGGATCAGTTCTAATAGCCTTCTGGTGGAGTTGGTCGGGTTTTCCATGTAGAGTATCATGTCATCTTTGAAAAGTGAAAGTTTGACTTAATCTTTGCCAATTCTGATGCCTTTTATTTCCTTTTGTTGTTTGATTACTGATGCTAAAACATCCAACACTATGTTAAATAAGAGTGGTGAGAGTGGACGTCCTTGTCCTGTTCCTGATCAGAGTGGGGAAGCGCTCAGTTTTTCCCCATTCAGGATATTAGCTGTGGGCTTTTAATAAGTGACTTTTGTGATGTTTATGCATGTTCCTTCTATTCCGACTTTCTTGAGGGATTTTATTAAGAAAAGAAAGAATGTTGTATTTTGTCAAATGTTTTTTCTGCATCTTTGTTTCTCTTTTCTTTTGTTAATGTGACATATCACATTGATTGAATATTGAACCAGCCCTGTAAGCCAGGAATGAATCCCACTTGATCATGGTGGATAATTCTTTTTATATGCTGTTGAATTTGATTGGCTAGTATCTTGCTGAGGATTTTTGCATCCATATTCATCAGGAGTATTGCCCTGCATTTTGCTTTTTTGGCTGGGTCTCTGTCTAGTTTGGGAATCAAAGTGATGCTGGCTTCATAGAATGAGTCCGTAAGTTTTTCTTCCATTTCTATTTTTTGGAATAGCTTGAGAAGAATGAGTATTAACTTTGATTTAAATGTCTGGTAGAATTCCCCAGGGAAGCCATCTGGCCCAGGGCTCTTAATTTTTGGAAGATTTTTGATAACTGATTTGATTTCTTCTCTGGTTATAGATCTGCTCAGATTTTCTATCTCTTCCCATTTTAGTTTTGATAGTTTGTGCTTAGGAATTTGTCCACTTTTTCTAGGTTGTTCAGTTGTTGGCATATAAATTTTCAGAGTATTGCCCAATAATTGCTTGTATTTCTGAGGGATAAGTTGTAATAAATCAATTTTAATTTGTTATTTTGTCAATTTGGGACCTCTCTGATTTCTTTTTGAGAAGTATTGCTAGAGGTTTATAAATTTTGTTTATTTTTTTCAAAAAACCAACTCCTGATTTTATTGATCTATTCAACAGTTTTTTGGATTCCGTATTTTTAATTTCTGCCCTGAACTTTATTATTTCTCTTCTTCTTCTGGATTGGGGCTGTTCTTACTTCTCTGCTTCTAGTTCCATTAGGTGCACTATTACATTTTGTATTTGCACATTTTCTAGTTTCTTGAGATAGGCCTGATTGCAATGTATTTTCCTCATAGAACTGTCTTTGCTGCATCTCACGGAGTTTGGATTGTTGTGTTTTCATTTTAATTTGTTTCCGTATACTTTTTAATTTCTTCTCTAATTGTCTGGTTGACCCATTTATTCTTTAGTAGGGTGTTCCTTTAACCTCCATGCTTTTGGAGGTTTTCCAGATTTTTCCTGTGATTAATTTCAAATTTCATAGAATTGTGATCTGAAAGTGTGCATGATATGATCTCAATTCTTTTATATTTATTGAGGGCTGCTTTGTGACACAGTATGTGGTTTGTCTTGGAGAATGTACCAAGTTCACTCGAGAAGAAAATAATTCCATAGTTTTGGGATGTATAGTTCCACATATATCTGTCAACTCTATCTGGCCCAATGTGTTATACAGGTGTTTTTCTGTCTAGTTGATCTATCCCTTGCTGTAAGTGGTGTATTAAAGACCCTTGAAGATAGCACATTTTTATCAATAAGATTGCTTATGTTGGCGATTACTTGTTTTATGTATTTGTGTGCTCCCGAATTCAGTGCATGACATTCATAATTGTTAGCTCTTCCTGATGGATAGAGCCTGTAATTATTAGATAATGCTCTTATTCATTTCTTTTCTCTGCCTTTACTTTAACGTCCTGTTTGTCTGATAAGTATGGCTACTCCAGCTTTCTTTTGACTTCCAGTAGCATGATAGATACTTCTCTCCATCCCCTTAGTTTCAATCAGAAGGTGTCTTCAGGTCTAAAATGAGTATCTTGTAGACAGCAAATAGATATATCTTTTTTTTTAATCCATTCTGGTACCGTGTGTCTTTTGATTGGAGCATTTAGTCCATTTACATCCAGTGTTATTATTGAAAAATATGGGTTTAGAGTAATTGTGTTCTCTGTAGGGCTCATGTTTGTAGGGGTGTGCCTGGTAATTTGTGTTTTTTGCAACAATTCCGTCATAGAGTCCCGCTTAGGATCTCTTATAGGGCTGGCTTAGTGTTGATGAATTCCTTCAATTTTTATTTGTTTGGGAAATCCTTTATCTTTCCTTCTATTCTGAATGACAGACTTGCTGGATAAAGGATTCTTGTCTGCATATTTTTCCTGTTCATAACATTGCAGATTTCCTGTCCAGTCCCGCCCTGGCTGGCGGGGAGGTAAATCAGGTCCGTTCCTGAGGGAGGGAGAGAGAGTAGGGCAGGAAGGGGCGCACAGAGAGTGAGGCAAGACAGCGATTTCTGATCAAGCCCGATTTATTAAGAAAAAATTCACACCTTTATAGGGTTTGGGGCGGGAAACTGACCCAGGTTGGTTGCCAGGTAACAGAGTCAAATGATTATTAGAAAAAGGGGAAACCAAAACTGAAACTCCAAACACAGCATCAAAAGGAGAGCCCAGACTTTCGTCTGCGATGCCGGGCAGGGGAAGATTAACGCTGCATAAATCCGAATGAGGTTAATCTTTTGTTCAATTTGGCTTCTCCCGACTGGCCAAGTCTGGCCATCTCCAATGCCTGGATCAGGAAATGCGCTCTCCTGGCCTCTAGATGTTAATCTTATTTTTCTGGCCGGACCCCATAGAGAGTGACATATCCTTGCCTGAGGCGGCCGAACTCGGCAGCTCCCTACAGGTCCTCCTTTTTTAACTTTCAAAAAAGTCTTCTTCCAGAATATGATAGCATAGGCAAGGAAAGGACTGTGCCTGTCTTAGGTTGGAGGCCTGCCAATCCTTCTTACCCATCATGGGCACACCCAGAAACCTGTGTCTGAGTAGCCTGTCTTAGGTTGATAGGATGGTAAGGCCTCTCTTACCCGTCATTGGCTAGCCAGCCCGTGCCTCTTGCCAGAATATAGCTCTTTTATCGGCCTCCTGATTGGCCATCTCGAGCTTATGATAATGGACCTGGGTAGACTGCGCCTATTTGCTGCCTTAGGAGAGCCATGACCTTATTGAATAGAACAGGGCCCAAGGGCACCAAGATCAATAAAACCGCAATAGGTCTTAACAACAGGAGGAGATAGGGTAAAAGTCCAAGAAATCCATGATGAAAGGACTGTCGATGTGTTCCTTCCTCCTCTTCTCCAGGTCCTCCTGAAGCTTCTTAATCTTATTTCTCCAACAATCCAGAGACATGTTCCCTAAAAGAAAGGACAAAGATTTCTCTCAAGGAGATTTTTTCTCCCTGGAGGACTGAGTATTTTGATCAATTTGTTTTATTAGTCTCTCTGGCAACCATCTGGCTGCATCTGTTTTTTGTGAGTAGACACAAACTGATCCTCATCCCCAGATTAAGACTGGGTCCGGACCATGCCAATTTTTATCCAAGGGGTCTTTCCAAAGCAAGGTAGTGAAAGTTTTTTTGCGTCTCACTTTGCCAGAGACACTCAGCAGCTGAGCGTCTTTCTTTATCCAAAGTTAAAAAATTTAAAATAAAGAGTGCATGATGTAAAAGATTTCTAGGAGATCCCTTGATGGGGTACCATTCCCCCCCTCTTATTTTTTCAAGGGTATTTTTTAAGAATAGATGTGCCCGTTCTACTATACGTTGTCCTTGTGGGTTATAAGGAATCCCAGTGACGTATTTAATGTGTAACTGTTGACAGAATTTAGAGAACACGGTCCCAGTATATCCGGGTCCATTGTCAGTTTTTATTTGTTTTGGGATTCCTAACACTGATATGGCAGAAAGCATGTGTGCTACGACGTGCTTTCCTGCTTCTCCAGTTTGTAAAGTAGCATAATGGAAGCCGCTATAGGTGTCAATATTCACATAAACATACTTTAGATTTCCAAACTATAATGTGTGTTACGTCCATTTGCCAGATGGCATTGGGTACTAGTCCTCGAGGATTTACTCCCAAATGAGGAAAAGGTAGATGCACAACACAAGAAGGGCACTGTTTTACTATTTGCCGTGCCTGTTCACGTGATCTTAAATTGTAGAGCCTAGATGATGAATTTCAGAGAGGGGGCCCAGTATGTTTTATGACCCAGTATGTGGTCAATCTTGGAGTGTGTGCCTTGTGCACTTGAAAAGAAGGTGAATTTCCTAACTTCAGGATGCAGAGTTCTAAATATATCTATCGGTTCCATCTGTTCCAATGTATTGTTCAGGTCCATTGTTTCTTTAGTGGTTTTCTGTCTGGTTGATCTATCCATTGCTATCAGTGGAGTATTAAAGTCCCCTGCAATTAGCACATTCTTATCAATAAGATGGTTTCTGTCTGTGATTAATTGTTTTATGTATTTGGGCGCTCCCGAATTTGGTGCATTGATATTTATAATTGTTAGCTCTTCCTGATGGAGAGACCTTGTCATTATTATATAATGTCCTTCTTCATCTCTTGTTACTGCCTTTAGTTTAAAGTACAGTTTGTCTAATATAAGTATAGCTACTCTGTCTTTCTTTTGGCTTCCAGTCACATGATAGATATTTCTCCATCCCTTTACTTTCAACCTGAAGGTATCTTCAGGTCGAAAATTAGTCTTGTAGACAGCAAATAGATGGATTTTTTTTTATCCATTCTGCCCCCCGTGTCGTTTGGTTGGAGCATTCAGTCCATTTACATTCAGTGTTATTATTGAAAAATGTGGGTTTAGAGTCATTGTGTTCTCCATAGAATTCATGTTTATAGTGGTGTCTCTGGCACCTTGTATTCTTTGCAACATTTCCCTCATACAGTCTCTCTTAGGATTTCTTGTACGGCTGGTTTGGTGGTGATGAATTCTCTCAACTTTTGTTTATTTGGGAACACCTTTATCTCTCCTTCTATTTTGAATGACAGGCTTGCTGGATAAAGGATTCTTGGCTGCATGTTTTTTCTGTTCATCACATTGAGGATTTCCTGCCATTCCTTCCTGGCCTGCCAGGTTTCATTAGATAGGTCTGTAACCACTCTGATAGGTTTCCCTTTGTACATGAAGGCCCTTTTCTCCCTGGCTGCTTTCAGAATTCTCTCTTTATCTTTATATTTTGCCAGTTTCACTATGATATGTCATGCTGAAGGTTGATGCAAATTATGTATTAAAGGGGTTCTTTGTGCCTCTTGAATTTGAATGTCTATTTCTTTTCCCAAATTTGGGAAATTCTCGGTTATACTTTGGTCCAGTACCCCTTCATGACCTTTCTTTCTGTCTTCCTCTTCAGGAATTCCTATGATACGGATGCTGTTCTGTTTGATTGTATCACTCAGGTCTAGAATTCTCCTTTCCTGCTCCTGGATCAATTTCTCTCTCTTTTTTTCAGCTTCCTCTTTTGCTATAACTATATCTTCTAATTCACCTATTCTTCTGTCTGCCTCGTCAATCCTTGAGGTGACTGCCTCCATTTTATTATTCACCTCATTTATAGCCTTTTTTTTTTTAACTCATCACATCTATTTTCAAAGTTCCTAGTCATTGTCTCAGTTATGATGACTTCTTTGATGCTTATTTCAACCCCAGCGATTAATTTTATGACAACTTTTTAAAATTCTGGATCAGGTATGTTGTCTAGATCTGCCTTAAGGAGTTCTGTGGCTGTGACTTCTTCCTGGAGGTTCTTCAGGGGAGAGTTCCTTCGTTTTGTCATTTTTGCTAGTTTTCTCTCTCTTGTCAGCTCTAAAAAACTCATTGTGCACTGTACACCTGTTAATATTGCTCTATTAAAGGAGGCTTATTGACTGTCCAGGGCCTGTCATTTCAGGAAATATTCTTTTAATGGTGTCTCTCAGTTTCTCTTGTTTTGCCATTGAATATTTTATTTCCCTACTCAGCGATATTTGCGACTTGTCGTCATGCACACTTTGGCTTGTTTCTTGGGGTAGCCCTAAGAAGGAAAACAAACAGACAAACACAGAGGGAACAGAAGCACACAAACGCACAGACAAATCAAACAAACAAAGAAATTAAAAGGAGGAAAGGAAAGAAAGAAAATGGAGAGGAAAGAGAAGAAAAGAAGAGAAGCAAAAAAAAAAAAAAGAAAAGAAAAGAGGTCAGAGACAATGAAGGACAATGGAAGTCTAAAAGTGTATGACCAGTTGATGGGAGATACAAGGATGAGATACAGGAGAATATATCTGGATTGCAAGCAAGAAAAAAAAAAGAGGGAAAAGGCGAAAGGAAAATAAGGAGTAAATTTTTTTAAAATTTTAAGTAAAAAAAGTATTAATAATAAAAGACGAGTACAAAAAAGAAGGAAAAGAAGGAAAAAAGGGGGGAAAAAAGCAGCAGCTCCCCCTTGTGGACAGGCGTGGTTTGGTGTGGTAGGTCTTGGAGGCTGCCCTCAGAGGCTCCGTCTTGGTGGTTGCAGAGAGTAGAATGGCGGCACGCCAAGCTCCGCTGGAACTAAGCACTGTAGGCCACGCTAATGAGTCCAATCTCCTTGTGCTGCAGCTGAGCCAACTTGTATTTTCCAGGCCCACCTCAGCTCAAAGTTCTAGTCCATGCACTTTGATGCTACCACAGATGAGATGTACTTGCTTTGGTGGCTGGCTTCTTAGGGGGAGGGATCAGTTTCTTTTGGCTCAGGCCGGGATTTACGCTGCCCCTGCCTAAGGTGAGGTGTGCTGCCTGAGGCGAGGTGTGCATCAGGAGGTGAAGTGCATGCTCTCACAGACACCGCTGCTGACTCCCAGGCTCCAGTCTGGATAACGATCGCCAAGGGGGAGGGAGCAGTTTCTTTTTGCACAGGCTGGGATTCGCGGTGCTGCTGCCCTAGGTGCCGGGCGCTCCCGGAAATGAGCTGCGAGGTCCTGCAGCTGAAGCATGCTCCCCGGCCTCCACCAAATTACGTGCTCTGGCCTCCACTGCCACCAACTCCCTGCTGGGATCGCATTGGGGTGGGAGCTATTTTTTCCCTGTCAGCACCCAGGATTAGGGATTCATGCGGCCAATGCTGGAGGCGAGATGCGCTGTGGAAATGAGGTGCGTGCTCCACTCCCGCACCCAAGGCTGAAGTGAGTGACCCTGGTGCCACCGCCAAGGCCACCGACTCCCTGCTGGGCTGGCGCAGGCCTGGAAGATGTTCTTTCCCTTTTCCCTCCCAGGTTCGGGATTTGGGCTACCCAGCAGTTATATGTGGAGTGAGAGTTTCTCTGTCTGAGCGCAGTTAAACGTTCTTTATCTCTTCCCCAGAGACAGTACTATGAGCGTGTTCAGTTTCTCTTTCTCTTTCCTTTGTCTCTCAGGGGCTCCATGCGCTTGCCCCATTTTGGGCTGGGGCTCCCCCCTCCCCTGCCTGTCTCAGGCTGGCCTGTTTTCCAATCTCCCCAGATCGTGCTCACTCACTCAGGCATCTTTGAGGCTGTCTTCTTTTTGGAGTCTGTATTTTCTCCTTCCAGTCTTGCAGATGAGAGTAATGTCCTTCTCAGTTCGATAGATGGGGCAGACAAAGTTTACAGAGCTCCCTTCCTCTCTGCCATCTTGGCTCCTCCTCCTACCAGACATTTTAAATAGAGTTAATACCTATCTTTCTCAAGCTGTTCCCAAAAAAGGAATGGAAGGAAAACTTCTGGACTCATTTTATGAACTTCTCATTACCTTGATTCCCAATCCAGATAGAGACCTCTATGGAAAAGAACTACAGGCCTATATCCCTGATGAATATGATGCAAAAATTCTCAACAAGATACTAGCAAATCAAATTCAACAGTATATAAAAAGAGTTATTCACCATGATCAAGTGGTATTTATTCCCAGGTTACAGAGCTGGTTCAATATTTGCAAATCCATCATTATGATACATCACATTAACAAAAGAAAAGATAAAAACCATATGATCCTTTCAATAGATGCAGAAAAATCATTTGACAAAATACAATGTCTTTTCTTAATTTAAACCCTCAAAAAAGTCGTGATAGAAGGAACATACTTAAACATCATAAAAGACATATATGAAAAGCCCACAGCTAATATCATCCTCAATGGAGAAAACTTGAGAGATTTTCCCCTGAGATAAGGAACATGACAGGGATGTCCACTCTCACCATTGTGGTTTAACATAGTGTTGGAAGTCCTAGCATTAGCAATCAGACAAGAAAATGAGATAAAAGTTATAAAAATTGGCAAGGAAGAAGCCAAACTTCCACTTTTTGTAGAAGACATAATACTCTACATGTCTTCATGTAGACTTCATGAACCCAAAGGACTTCACCAAAAGACTCCTAGAACTGATATGTGAATCCGCAAAGTTGCAGGATATAAAATCAACGTACAGAAATCGGTCACATTTTCATACACCAACATTGAGGCAACAGGAGAAATATGGAAACTAATCCCATTTACAATTCTAGAAAGAACCATAAAATACCTAGAAATAAACCTAACCAAAGATGTAAAAGACGTGTATGATGAAAACTATAGAAAACGCATGAAGGAAATTGAAGAAGACACAAAGAAATGGAAAAACATTCCATGCTCATGGTTTGGAAGAATAACTATTGCTAAAATGTCAATATTACCCAAAGCAATCTAGACAATCAATGCAATCCCAATCAAAACTGCACCAGCATTCTTCTCAAAACTAGAATAAATAATCCTAAAATTTGTAATGAACTACAAAAGACCCCGAATAGCCAAGTAATATTGAAGAGGAAAAGCAAAGCGGGGGGCATCACAATCCCAGACTTTAGCCTCTACTACAAAGCTGTCATCAGCAAGACAGTATGGTATTGGCACATAAACAGACTCATAGACCAATGGAATAGTATAGAGAACCCGAATTGGACCCACAAATGTATGGCCAACTAACATTTGATGAAACAGGAAAGAGTATCCAATGGAAAAATGTCTCTTTAACAGATAGATGGTGCTGGGAGAACTGGACAGCAACATGCAGAAGAATGAAATCAGACCACTTTGTTACATCATACACAAAAATAAACTCAAAATAGGTGAAAGACCTCAATCTAAGACAGGAAAACATCAAAACCATAGAGGGGAAACCAGGCAACAATTTCTTTGCCCTCAGCTGCAGCAATTTTTTACTCGACACATCTGCAAAGGTGACAGAATTGAAAGCAAAAATTAACTATTGGGACCCCATCAAGATAAAGGGCTTCTGCACTGCAAAGGAAACAATCAAAGGAACTAAAAGGCAACCGACAGAATGGGAAAAGATATTTGCAAATGACATATTGGATAAGGATTTAGTATCCAAAATCTATAAAGAACTTAGCAAACTCCACACCCAAGAAACAAATAATCTAGTTAAGAAATGGGCAGAGGACATGAATACACACTTTTCCAAAGAAGACATCCAGATGGCCAACAGACACATGGAATGATGCTCAACATCACTGATCATCAGGGAAATACAAATCAAAGCCACACTGAGGTACCACCTCACCCTGGTCAGAGTGGCTAGAATGAACAAATCAGGAAAGTATAGTTGCTGGCAATGATGTGGAGAAATGGGAACCCTCTTGCACTGTTGGTGGGAGTGCAAACTGGTGCAGCCACTTTGGAAAACAATGAGGAGGTTTCTCAAAAAATTAAAAGTAGAACTAGCCTGGGGCACCTGGGTGGCTTAGTTGACTTTGGCTTAGGTCAGGATCTCGCAGTTTGTGGGTTGGAGCCCCATGTTGGGCTCTGTGCTGACACCTCAGAGGCCGGAGCCTGCTTTAGATTCTGTGTCTCCTCTCTCTGCCCTTCTCCCACTCGTAGCCTTCTATTTCAGAAATGAATAAATATTTAAAAAATTTAAAAAAATTAGAAATACCCTAAAGCCCTGCACAGCACTACTAGGAATTTACCCAAGGGATGCAGGAGTGCGGATGCATAGGAGCACATGTACCCCATAGCAGCGCTTTCAACAATAGCCAAATTATGGAAAGAGTCTAAATTCCACCAACTGTTTTTTTTTTATTCTATTTTATTTTTTTTTAATTTTTTATGCTTTATTTATTTTTGATACAGAGAGAGACAGAGCATGAGACGGGGAGGGTCAGAGAGAGTAGGAGACACAGAACTGGAAGCAGGCTCCAGGTTCTGAGCTAGCTGTCAGCACAGAGCCTGACGCGGGGCTCGAACCCACAAACATGAGATCTGACCTGAGCTGAAGTCGGAGGCTAAACCGACTGAGCCACCCAGGCGCCCCCCACCAACTGTTGAATGGACAAAGGGGATGTGGTTTATATATACAATGGAATACTACTTGGCCAATGAGAAAGAATGAAATCATGCTATTTGCAGCAATGTGGATGGAACTGGAAGATATTATGTTGAGTGAAATCAGTCAGTCAGAGAAGGACATATATGTTTTCACTCATATGCAGATCTTGAGAAACTTTACAGAAGTCCATGTGGAAGGGAAGGGGAAAATAGTTACAGAGAGGGAGGAAAGCAAACCACGAGGAACTCCTAAATACAGAGAACAAACAGGATGAATTGGGGGGGGAAGAGGGGGGAAATGGGTGACTGGGGATTGAGGAGGGCACTTTTTGGAATGAGCATTATGTGTTTTATGTAAGCAAATTTGACAATAAATTATATTAAAATTCTTTTAATGTGAACATTAAAAAATATATATCTAGTTTGTCTGGGGGCTCCTGGGTGGCTCAGTCGGTTAAGTGTCTGACTTTGGGTCAGGTCATGATTTCATGGTTCAGGGATTTGAGCCCCTCATCAGGCTGTGTACTGATAGCTTGGAACTTGAAGCCCGCTTTGTATTCTGTGTCTCCCTCTCTCTCTCTCTCTCTCCCCCACTCATGCTCTGTCTCTCAAAAATGAAGAAACGTTAAAAATTATTTTTAAATGTGGTTTGTCTGATATAGGTATTGCTACTCTGACTTTCTTTTGACCTCTATTAGCATGATAGATTGTTGTCTATCCCCTTACTTTCAATCAGCAGGTGTCTTTAAGTCTAAAATGAGTCTCTTGTAGACAGCATACAAAACGACCCTGTTTTGCTTATTTGTATTTGTTTTTAATCCATTATGTTACCCTGTGGCTTTTGATCACAGCATTTACATTTACATTCAGAGTGACTATTGAAAGATATGAATTTAATGCCATTGTGTTACCTGTAGAGTTGGTGTTTCTGGTGATCTTCACTGGTCCTTTGTAGTCTTGTTGCTTTGGTAATCTTTTTTTTTTTTTTTCTTCTTTTCTCCACTCAGGGAGATCTTAAGGTTTCTTGCAGGGTTGATTTAGTGGTCACGAACTCCTTTAATTTTTGTTTGCCTGGGAAACTCTTTATCTTCTTCTATTCTGAATGAGAGCCTTGATGGGTAAAGAATTTTTGGTTGCATATTTTTCCTACTCAGCTCATTGAATATTTCCTGTCTCCCCCTCTGGCCTACCATGTTGCAGTGACAGGTATGCTGCTGACCTTATGTGTTTACCCTTGTAGGTTAAGTACCTTTTTTCGCTATGGAATTTCAGAATTCCCTCTTTAATTTTGTAGTTTGGAGGTTTCACTATAGCATCTCATTGTGTTGACCTGTTTTTGTTTATTTTGAGAGAGAGTTTCTGTGTCTTTTGGACTTGAATGTCTCCTTCCTGCCTCAGATTAGGAGTATTATAATTTGTTCAAATAAACCGTCTACCCCCTTTTCCCACTTTTGTGGGATTACTGTGATAAGGATATTGTTTTATATCATGGAATCACTAAGTTCTCTAACTCTCTTCTTGTGATCTAATAATTTCCTTTCCCTCTTTTTTCAGCTTCATTATCTTCCATAATTTTATCTTCATCTTCTGTATTGCCTTTTCTTTTATCTACTTCTCCTGATCTCATGGTGACTGTATCCAGTTGATTTTATATCTCAGTTACAGCATTTTAAAATTTCATCCTGAGTAGTTTTTAGGTCTTTGGTCTCTGCAGCAAACTTTCTCTAGTGTCTTCTAAGCTTTTGCAAGCTTAGCTAGTAGTCTTATAACTTTTTTTTTTCATTCTTGTTCGGATATATTGCTTGTATCTGTTTTGAGCAAGTTCCTGATTGTGATTTTTTCTTTCTTTTTTTTTTTCTGAGCATCTACGTATTTTATTTTATTTATTTATTTTTTAATAGTTTATTGTCAAATTGGTTTTCATATAACACCCAATACTTCTCCCCACAAGTGCCCCCAACCCTGACCATCACCCCCTCCCTCCCTCCCCCTCCTCCTTCAGTCCATGGTTCGTTTTCAGTATTCAGTAGTCTCCCTTGATTTGTGTCCCTCACTCTCCCCAGCTCTCTTTCCCCCTTCCTCTCCCCATGGTCTCCTGCCAGGTCTCTCCTGTTAGACCTATGAATGCAAACATATGGTATCTATCCTTCTCTGCCTGATTTATTTCGCTTAGCATGACACCCTCAAGGTCCATCCACTTTGCTACAAATGGCCATATTTCATTCTTCCTCGTTGCCATATAGTACTCCATTGTATATATATATACCACATCTTCTTGATCCATTCGTCAATTGATGGACATTTAGGCTCTTTCCATGATTTGGCTATTCTAGAAAGTGCCGCTATGAACATTGGGGTACATGTGCTCCTATGCATCAGCCCGTCTGTATCCCTTGGGTAAATCCCTAGCAGTGCTATTGCTGGGTCATAGGGGAGTTCTATCCATAGTTTTTTGAGGAGCCTCCACACTGTTTTCCAGAGCAGCTGCACCAGTTTACATCCCCACCAACAGTGTAGGAGGGTGCCCATCTCTCCACACCCTCGCCAGCATCTATAGTCTTTTGATTTGTTCATATTAGCGACTCTGATCAGTGTGAGGTGGTATCTCAGTGTGGTTTTGATTTGAATTTCCCTGATGATGAGTGACGCTGAGCATCGTTTCTTGTGCCTATTGGCCATCTGGATGTCCTCTTTGGAAAAGTGTCTATTCAGGTCTTCTGCCCATTTCTTCACTGGATCATTCATTTTTCGTGTTTGGAGTTTAATGAGCTCCTTGTATATTGTGGATACTAGCCCTTTATCTGATATGCCATTTGCCACTATCTTTTCCGATTCTGTCGGTTGCCTGTTAGTTTTTTTGATTGTTTCCTTTGCCTTGCAGAAGCTTTTTATCTTGTATTTCTCCTTTTAATGGAGTCTTTGGTTGTAGAATCAATGTAATGTTGGCCCTGTAGAATGAGTTTGGAAATTTTTCTTCTATTACTAGTTTTTGGAACAGTTTGAGAGAAATAGGTATTAACTCTACTTTAAATGTCTGCTGGAATTTATCTGGGAAGCTATCTGTCCTAGGATTCTTGTTTGCTGGGGAGATTTTTGATTATTGGTCCAATTTCTTTGCTGTGTATGGGTTTACTCAAATTTTCTGTTCCTTCCTGTTTCAGTTTTAGTAGTGTGGGTTTCTAGGAATTTGTCAGTTTCTTCTAGATTGCCCCGTTTCTAAGCACATGAATTTTCATAGTACTCTCTTATAATTGATTGTATTTCTGTAGTGTTGATTGTGATCTCTCCTCTTTCATTCATGATACTATCTATTGGGGGACTTTGTTCTTTCTGAGAAGTTTTTTCAATTTTATTAATTCTTTCAATGAACCTGCTGTTAGTTTTGTTGTTCTTTCCTTTCCTTTCCTTTTATTTTTTCTTTCTTTTCTTTTCTTTCCTTTCCTTTCCTTTTCTTTCTCTCTCTCTCTCTCTCTCTCTCTCTCTCTCTCTCTCTCTCTCTCTCTCTCTCATTTATTCCTGCTTTAATCTTTATTATTTACCTTCTTCTACTTGCTTTAGATTTTCTTTGATGTTCTTTTTCTAGCTTCTTTAGGTGTAATGTTATGCTGTATATTTGGGACTTTTCTTACTTCTTAGATAGGCCTGAATTGCAATATATCCCTTTTAGGACTGCCTTGCTACATCTCAAAGGTTTTGATTCTCATGTTTTCATTTTCATTGGTTTCCATGTATTTAAAAATATATTCTTTAATTTCCTGGTTAAACGATTCATTCTTTAGTAGGATGTTCTTTAATCTTCATATGTTTGAGGACTTTTCAATTTCTTGTCTTGTGGTTGGCTTTATGTTTCATAGCAATGTGATCTGAAAAAATGTATGGTATGATCACAATCTTTTATGCCTGTTGAGGGCTGATTTGTGACCCAGTATGTGATCTATTCTGGAGAATGCTCCATGTGTACTTGAGAAGGATGCATATTCTGCTGATTCAGGACGGATTGTTCAGAAAATATTTTTTAAGTCTATCTGGTCCGTTGCATCTCTCAAAGCCATTGTTTCTTTATTGGTTTTCTCCCTAGGTTATCTGTCCATTGGTGTAAGTGGGGAATTAAAGTCCCCTACTATTATGGTATTATTACCAATTAATTTATGTTTCTGATCAATTGACTTATATATTTGGGTGCTCCTAATTCGGGCACATAAATGATTACAATTGTTAGAACTTCTTGATGGACAGACCCCTTAATTATGATATAAGACCCTTCCTCATCTTTTGTTGTGGTCTTTGTTTTAAAATCTAGTTTGTCCAGGGGCACCTGGGTGGCTCAGTCGGTTAAGCATCCTGCTTTGGCTCAGGTCATGATTTCACGGTTTGTGGGTTTGAGCCCCACGTCAGGCTCTGTGCTAACAGCTAGCTCAGAGCCTGGAGCCTGCCTCAGATTCTGTGTCTCCCTCTCTCTCTGACCCTCCCCTGCTCACGCTGTCTCTCTCTGTCTCTCAAAAATAAATAAAAAAAACATTTAAAAAATCTTTAAAATCTAGTTTGTCCCAATATAAGTATTGGTAGTCCAGCTTTCTTGTGAGGCTCATCAGCATGATAGATGTTTCTCCATCCTCTCACATTCAATCTGTAGGTTTCTTTAGGACAAAAATGAGTCTCCTACAAGCAGAGTATAGATGGATCTTGTTTCTTTTTATCTACTTTTTTTAAAAAAAAAATAGTTTATTGTCAAGTTGCCAACATACAGTGCATACCGTATAGTGTTGGCTTTAGGAGTAGATTCCTGTGATGGATCACCTACATACAATAGCCAGTGCTTATCCCAACAAGCGTTCTCCTCAATGCCCATCTCCCATTTTCCCTACCCCCACACCCCGATAGCCATCACCCTCAGTTTGTTTTCTGTATTTGAGAGTCTCTTATGGTTTGCCCCCCTCTCTCTTTGTAAATAATTTTTTCTTACCTTCTCCTATGATCTTCTGTTAAGACTCTCAAATTCCACATTAACAGTGAAACCATATGATTTCTGTCTTTTTCTTACTGACTTATTTCACTTAATATAATACCTTCCAATTCCATCCACGTTGTTGCAAATAGCAATAGTTCACTCTTTTTCATTGTCAAGTAATATTCCATTGTGTGATAGTACATCTTTTTTTTTAATAGTTTATTGTCAAATTGGTTTCCATACAACACCCAGAGCTCTTCCCCACAAGTGCCCTCCTCCATCACCACCACCTCTTTTCCTCCCTCCCCCTTCCCCTTCAACCCTCAGTTCATATTCAGTATTCAATAGTCTCTCAAGTTTTGAGTCTCTCTATCCAATTCTCTTTCCCTTGTCCCCTCCCCCTGGTCCTCCATTAGGTTTCTCCTGTTCTCCTGTTCTCCTGTTAGACCTATGAGTGCAAACATATGGTATCAGTCCTTCTCTGCCTGACTTATTTCACTTAGCATGACAACCTCGAGGTCCATTCATGTTGCTATGAATGGCCAGATTTCATTCTTTCTCATTGCTGGATGCAAGGACTCATGAAAATTATACCCTCTTGTTTTCTTAGACAGTGCTTTTTGGGATATATTTTTCTTTTTCTTTTTAAAAAATTTTTTAAATCTTTTTTTCTTAAATATATTTTAGAGAGACAGAGTGAGCAATGGGGAAGAGGGGGGTAGGAAAGGGAGGGAGATCCAGAATCTGAAGACAGGGTCCAGGCTCTAAGCTAGCTGTCAGCACAGACCCCGATGTGGGTCTCAAACCCAGGAACCTTGAGATCATGACCTGAGCTGAAGTCAGATGCTTAACCGACTGAGCCACCCAGGTTCCCCAGGATATGTTTTCTTGTGGGTTCCTCTATGTGCCCCTGTCTCTCACCTGTCTCCTTGACCAGGACTCAATCCCATCCATAGCACTTGCAATCTGTCTCTCCCCAAACCATGTCCTACCTTCTTTGATGTGGCTTCTTCTCTCCCTGTTGTGGAATTTGTTCTGTCAGTCTTCAGGTTGATTTCTGGGGCATTTAGAATGTTTTGATAGTTATCTAGTTGTTTGTGGGATGAGAGAAGGCTACAGTCCTACTCTGCCACCCATCCTATCTCTGTCTAGGAACAGTGTTTTAAACAAAGTCCTCAAAGCAAGGAGAACCCCTCTACCATAGTCAATACTTTCTGTAATACAATATGGGGTGCTGAGATTCCCTCAGAGAGTAGTATGGGGATTTGATTTCATTTTTGCTGGGCGTTAATGTGACAATTAATTTTAGAAATGCCAGAAGTCTGGATGAATTAACCCCTCAAAGGTGACACAGATACACGTTCATTCTATAATGACTCAGTGCCAGACAGAAGTGTGTGTGCATCTGCTCTCCAGCAGCTGTTGCTCTATCACATCCGTCAGCATGAGAACGGAGGATTAGAGTCCTCCAGCTTCATGCCATTTATGATAGGTTCTTGTTCAGTAAGTGAGAGAAGATTAAACATGATTCTAAATGAAACCAGTTATAGCCAGGATGACATTTCAATTCTTATGTATTTGTGAATCTTTGAATTTGAATAACATATTGTTTAGATTATAGTCTTCTAAAGAGTTATTGAAAGAATTAGCCATTAACCTGCTCAGTGAAGAACCTTAATACATGTTTCCATTGTGGTTTTCTTAGTGCACCGCTCCTCAGGCTGTGATGTATAGCTCAGTTGAAAGGGTTGGTTTTATTTGAAACACAAGTCACTGTGAATTTCCTGGTCCAAACCAGTCATTATAAACTGGCTCGCTGGTTAATTTGATCCAATTAGAGGTAAGTTTCTAGCATAAAAATCTGGAGGTGGCCTTATTAAAAAGAACTATGGAATAAAGGTATTGTGTGTGTGTTTCCACACTGAGTATGTGTAATTTTAATACTCTTTTACTGGTCATTTCTTGGGCTGGCAAGAACATTTCTTGCCCAAGCTGAGGCCCAAACTTACAGAAAGATAAGTGTGTTGGCAAAACATGACTCACGGTACAATATCTAAGAAAGTGGATGGTATAGTTTCTAGGATTATTAAGGCCCTTGCGAATGGTGACCCATGAAGGTAATTAAATATCATGATGATGCAGGCCATGGTGAAATATTCAGAAATTTCCTAGGACGTGTTTCCTGAAGATGGTGGTATTGTGTTTAACTCATCTCTATTGGCCTTCAGTTAAAAATGAATGAATATTGAAAAATTACTAATAATCCAGAAGAAAAATATGAAAATTTCGAAGTTTTATGGAAGACAGAAAACCGTCAAAACCCTTGAGGAGAAAGCAGGAAACAGCCTCCTTGACCTCAACTGCAGCAATTTCCTACTCCACACATCCCCAAAGGCAAGGGAATCAAGGACCAAAATAAACTGTTGGGACCTCATCAAGATAAAAAGCTTCTGCACTTCAAAAGAAGCAATCAAGAAAACTAATAGGCAACTGATGGAATGGGAAAAGATAGTTGCAAATGACATATCAGATAAAGGGCTAGTACCCAAAATCTACAAGGAACTCACCAAACTCCACACCCAAAAAATGAATAATCCAGTGAAGAAATGGACAGAAGACATGAGTAGACACTTCTCCAAAGAGGACATCCAGATGGCCAACAGACACATGAAACGATGCTCAGCATCACTCATCATCAGGGAAACGCAAATCAAAACCACAATGAGACACCACCTCACGCCAGTCTGAGTGGCTAAAATGAACAAATCAAGAGACTATAGACGCTGGCGAGGATGTGGAGAAATGGGCACCCTCCTGCACTGTTGGTGGGAATATAAACTGGTACAGCTGCTCTGGAAAACAGTGTGGAGGTTCCTCAAAAAACTAAATGGAACTCACTATGACCCAGCAATAGCACTGCTGGGGAATCTACCCAAGGGATACAGAAGTGCTGATGCATAGGGGCACATGTACCCCAATGTTCATAGTGGCACTGTCAACAATAGTCAAATCGTGGAAAGGGCCTAAATGTCCATCACCTGATAAATGGATCAAGAAGATGTGGTTTATATATACAGTGGAATACTACATGGCAGTGAGAAAGAATGAAATCTGGCCATTTGTAGCAATGTGGATGGATCTTGAGGGTGTCATGCTAAGTGAAATAGGTTAGGCGGAGAAGGACAAATACCATATGTTTGTACTCATAGGTCTAACAGGAGAAACCTAACAGAGGACCTTAGGGAGGTGAAGGGGGAAAAAGAGTTAGGGAGAAGGAGGGAGGCAAATCATGAGAGGCTCTTAAATACGGAAAAGGAACTGAGGGCTGAAGGGGGAGGGGGGGAGGGAGGAGGTGATGGTCATGGTGGGGGGCACTTGTAGGGAAGGGCACTGGGTGTTATATGGAAACCAACTTGACAATAAGCTATATATTTTTTTAAAAAGTTTTATGGTTACAAGAAATAAAAAAATAATTTCCATTTATTTATATACTTGTTGCTGGGAAGAATGGTAGTCAATAAAGGACTTACTGAGAAACAAATTTGATAAACTATGTAGAATTCTGGATGGGAAGAATAATGGAAATACGATTTGAAAGAGAAATTTCCAAAGGTTACAGAAGAACTAACTACTGTATTTTTTAAAAGATTTTTAAATGCTTTTAAATTTTTATTATATATACTTTCTAACATGTTCCAAAGTGACAGATGACTACAATGAACCGTGAATCCATCACCTGGTTTCGACAATTATTATCATACGGCTACCTTGGCATATGTTATAAAAAAAAAAACCATAATATTATCATATTGGACTTAGGTGCAATTCACTTGTAAAGAAAAATAACTTCTCCTTTATTCACTATTTGAACATTTCCATAATGTGATTCATTCAGGAAAGACACAATAAATGTTTATTTCTTTCCCTATTTTTAATCAAATTTTGAGATAAAATTTATTTTCTTACAAACTTCCAAATTTGATCAGTAGGGTATTTTTTAAATCATAAATTTAAACATATTGCATTTCAGTCATTATTCTTACTGATGCTGATTGACTCCACTTTGGGCAGAATGGTTCCAACCTTCCTTCTTCACTCCCCACCTTCCCTCCTTCACCCTTCGTCTTTTCCTTCCTTCCTTCCTCCCTCCCTCCATTCCTGCCTTCCTTCCCCCCTCCTTCCCTCCCTCCATTTTTTCCTTCCTACTTTTCTTCTTTTGTCAGTTGGTTTTCACCACAAAAGCTCTGCTGGCAGTATCAGGTGGATGAAAGGGGGATGTTATGTACCGTAAAGGTGGTAAGTCTGGTAAGAAGTCAGTGTCTAGTGTAATCCTACGGTAAAATAAAATTCCACGTGAAATATTTTCTTAATACTTTGTACATATTTCTGTTACTGTACTTAACCACATTTTATAATTATATATTTGCTTATCTGTTGTCCCTGATTATTCCTGATGTTTATAAGTGTGTGAATTTAGGTTCCTTTATGAATTTATGTCTCTGTCCTCTTGTAATTTCTGTGTACTTCCTATTTCATTACAAAGTCAATGCCTAGTACGATCTTAGTACATGGTCAACACCCAATGAATGCTCTTTGCATAAATGAATCAATTAATCTTCTGTTGATAAAGGTCAATATCATTCTTTATCTATTTTCTATCAAACTCGTGACCTTGTGTACCATTTTTCTACATACAGTATTCTTTTTACTGCACTCTTTACATCTTTGTTTCTTAAAGTGTAGATCAGAGGGTTAAGGGTGGGTGTGACAATTGTGTAAAAGAGAGTAAGGAACTTCCCCTCAACTTGGGATGTGGTATTCTGTGGCTTCATGTACATATAAATGACTGTTCCATAAAAGAGAGTTACTACCGTGAGGTGGGAACCACATGTATTAAGGATCTTACGCCACCTTGCTGTTGACTTGATCCTCACGACAGCTTGAGTGATAATTGCATATGAGATGAGAATTAGTGATAGAGGTACAAGAAGTAATATCACCCCAAGAGCAAAGACCGTGACCTCCATTACTTTTGAGTAGACACAAGCCATCTTGAGCAAGGCTGGCATCTCACAGAAAAAATTATCCACTTCCCGGTGTCCACATCTTGGCAACCTCAAAGTCAGGGAGCAAAGCATTAAAGCACTGCCAAGACCACCTAACCAGGCGGTGAGCACCATGTTCTGGCAAAGTTGAGGGTGCATTACTACTGTGTAGTGAAGTGGTTGACAGACAGCGGCGTAGCGGTCATAGGCCATCACAGCCAAGAGAAGACATTCTGTAGCTCCAAAGTCAAGGGCGAAGAAGAATTGGAGCACACACCCTCCATAGGTAATAGACTTTGTTGGACCCCATAGATTTACCAGCATCTGTGGGATAATGCTAGTTGCATAACAGAGGTCCAGGAAGGACAAATTGGATAGAAAGAAATACATGGGAGTATGGAGCTGGCTGTCTAGGTAAGATACAAGAATGATGGTCGTGTTTCCTGCCAGAGTCACAACATAGAAGATGAAGACAACCCCAGAGATGATGTGTTCTAATTGGGGCCAATCAGAAAACCCCAGCAGGATGAAATCTGTCATGGAACTTCCATTGTTTGTGTCCATGGCTCCTTATGAAGGTCTAGAAGACAATACGATGGAAATAAAAAATAGCATCAGTCTGAAGTAGAAATAAAAATTTCTGAAGTTTCCCCTGAGTATCCAAAAATTACAAGTTTGTGTGCTCTTTCCCATTTGGAACACTTATTTTAACAGTTTCTCTGTGTTCAGTCCTAAAGCCTCTCTGTTTACTTATAACCAGAGTGGTTCTAAAAATAATATGGTAAACCCAGTCACACTGAATTGTAAATCATTGAAAAGGCTTAATATGCCATGACATCTATGGTTATGGGTAATTTACTTAAATGAGAAATCCATGAAGTTAATTATATATTTTAAGAGTGAGATATATTTTGAGTTGTTCCTCCTTGAAATTATGACATTCGCATCACTTGACATGGCATTTGTTTTCCCTTATTGAAGGAGTGGGGTTTAAAGTAAAAAGTTAAATAACTTATTCTGTGCGGATAAACTTCACCATTTGGTAGCAGAATCACTTTGCATATTCACTGCCAAATATCTGCATTTTAGCCATTCTCATCACCATTACCACCAACCACCTCCTCCTTTTCCCTCCTGCCATTCAACATTGGAGACACTGCTATCTGTGTCAACTTTGATGTTGTCCATTATACTGTTCTTTTTTGGTGCATGAGATTTTGTTGCCAGGAAAAAAAATATTATTAACCTTTGTGTCCATGTACAGAGGCCCTGTGTTTCTTGGAATACCTTTCATGACTGCCAATACACCATGTAAATAGTGTCTTTGATTTGCTTGTCCTAATAGTTAAATATTAAACTAATTCCAGAAGCATTTGGTTGCCACATACACGTAGCTAATCCTATGTTAGCTTCCACTCACCTGGAAATTCATCAAAAGTAGCAAGGCAGGTAACTGGAACAAAAAGCAGCTCATTGAACAATCATTGAGTTGTGTTTGTCCCATGTAATTTACCAACTATATGAGTCAATCCTCTGGTCGTTTTCATTCTTTCTTTATTTTTTTATTTTTTTATTTTTTTGGTTGTTAGCTAACATTAGCAACTCAGGCAATGACAGATGTTAGTGTGGATGCAGAGAAAGAGGATCTCTTTTGCACTGCTGGTGGAATGCAAACTGGTGTATCCACTCTGGAAAACAGTATGGAGGTTCCTCAAAAAATTAAAACTAGAACTCCCCTACAACCCAGCCATTGCACCACTAGGTATTTATCCAAGGGATACAGGTATGCTGTTTAGAAGGGGCACATGCATCCCCAGTGTTTATAGCAGTGCTATAAACAGTAGCCAATGTATGGAAAGAGCCCAAATGTCCATCGATGGATGAATGGATAAAGAAGATATCTATGTATATCTATCTGACTCTATCTATCAGTCATCTATCTATCTATCTATTATCTATCTAGTATTAACCAGCAATCAAAAAGAATGAAATTTTGCCATTTGCAACTATGTGTATGGAACTAGATAGTATTATGCTAACTGAAATTAGTTAGAGAAAGACAAATATATGACTTCACACATATGAAGAATTTAAGATATAAAATAGATGAACATAAGGGAAGGGAAGCAAAAATAATATGAAAACAGGAAGGGAGACAAAACATAAGAGACAAATATAGAGAACAAACAGAACGTGCTAAAGAGATTATGGGAGGGGGATGGGCTAAATGGATAAGGGGCATTAAGGAATTTACTCCTGAAATCATTGTTGCATTCTATGCTAACTAACTTGGGTGTAAATTAAAAAATAAAAAAATGAAAATAGAACTACCCTATACCCAGCACATGCACTACTAGGTATTTACCCAGAGGATACAAAACTCATTTGAAGGGATACATGCACCCCAATGTTTACAGCAGTGTTAATGAACAATAGCCAAATTTTGGAAAAAGTTCTAATATCCATTAGCTGATGGATGGATTAAGAAGGTTTGGCATGTAAATGTACAATGGAATATTACTTAGCCATCAAAAGAAAGAAATCTTGTCAATTGCAACGACATGGATGGAGGAGGAGTGTATTATTCTAAGCAAATTCAATCAGAGAAAGACAAATACCATATGATTTCACACATGCGTGGAATTTACGAAGCTTAATAGATGAATGTGGGGAAAATGAGAGAGACAAATTATAAAATAGACTCCTAACTGTAGAGAAGAAACGGAATGATTCTGGAGGGGAGATGGGTGGGGGATGGGTTCATTGGGTGATGGGTGTTAAGGAGGCTACTTGCACTTGTAAGTGATGAATCACTGTATTATACTCGTTAAAGTTATTTTGAACCGTGTGTTAACTAAAATTTCAATAATAACTTAGAAAAGAAATGACTATCTGCAAAACAACAAAAATACCCCAAACACAAAAACCAAAACATAACCTATTGTACAGCAGTGTCCCTATATGTTAAATAATGGTAATAATATTCCATAAAGGGAGGTTGTGAGGGTTAATATTTGTGAAAACACTAGGAACTGTGCTTGGTTTAGATTTAATTCTAAAGTTTAAAAATTGTATTAACCTGTCCACAAATTCTTCTTCTTCTATTTTTCCCACATCTCTTCATTTTCTGCACTCGTGATTTTACCATGGTGGTCTAAAACTGAACTGAAATGCTTAAAATTTTATGTGTGCATAGCTTTTCAAATGCACAGACATGATGTAAACAAAAGTGCTCATGAACACAACGTACACACTGAACTGATCAACCCAGACGTAGAAGAAGACAGGGGACCTAAACTACCCAATGCGTTGATTACAAAATCCAGTCAGATTTTTTTGACCACATCAGTTTGAGGTAGTGTTGGGAATGTGAAGGCCATAGAATTTTAGAGTTTAAATAGACTCGGAAACCCCGACCCAGTCTTCTGCCCTGTGACAGAGGTCTTCCCCTGCGTGTTCACACGACTCCTGTTTTCATAGCTTCCTAACTGTCCTTTAAAGACAGCGTCATACTTTCTCCTTAGGTTGAGGTCAGAGATGCTTCTTTAGCACTAAGGCAGTGCCTGCCTTTATTATAGAAATAACTCAGAAAAGGTCAATTCAACATGGCTTCTTTAAAAAACAGTTTTATTGTAAAGTAAAACATAGATTTATAAGGAAAGCAAAAGCTCCCTGAATCCAGGTGAGTATTCTTATAACTAACATGAAGGTCAAGAAACTACTTTGGCAAGCACCCCGGGAGCTTCTCTTTGTGTCTCATCACAATCGTTACCCACCCCCTCCCCCAAAGTATCCAGTATCCTCATATTTATAGCAATCACCTCCTTGTATTTTAACAGCGTGATTACCCAATTGTGCATCTCTAGACAATATCGCTTAGTTTGCCTTTTTCAAAATTTTGTATATGTCTTTGAGTTTCCTTTAATATTGGAACCTATTATTAAATATACTTTAGATTTACATTTCCAGGTTAAGTGCTAGATGGTTGTCAGCTGTTGCTCACACTGCATGTAGTTTAATTACCATGCTCTTCTGGTTGCTATCCATTGGACTCACGGTGGATTATCACATGCCTTTGATTACTTAGTTGACAAGTGAACACCGTGCTGCAGATGTGCTATAACATTGAAGAAAGCAGTGAGCGTCCATGATGTAATACAGTTTCTAAAACATAAGTGGGTTTAGCAGGTG
>PISW01011280.1:0-14164 GCA_004023785.1 Mungos mungo | reverse complement strand
TATACTTATTGGAAGGGTCAAGCTTGAAATTAAAGTGAATGTAATTTAATGTAGTGAATCCAATTACAGGACTTTTGATTTTATGCTTATAAATATTTCCATGTTGGTCGAAGCCTCGGGTCTCTACTTTAGTTATTGTTGCAATTTTAATTTAAAACTGAATATGATATTATAAACAAGAGAACACACCCAAAAGAAACAGATGTTAAAAAGGAGGCATGCTATGTTTTCACTGAAGCAGGCTTCCACTTCTCATGGTGTGGACTTGAGTTTCTAACGGCATAGGAAGGGCTTACAGTTTAGTTTGTTTAGTGAGATAGAAGACAATTTAAGCAAACAAATTTAAACATAATTTGAATGATGTGGGGAGACAACTAAAACAAAGTTGGAGCATATTTACGTTTCAGCAGGGAAGAATTCACAGCTGTCCTGTTCTTGTGCAGCCCAAATGTCGCATATTCCCATCATGATGAGTCTTCATTTCACTTCACTTCAGGAATGCTTCAGAAGGATTCTTGCTTGGCACATTACCGAGTCCATGAAATACTGATTAGCCACCACTTTCTTGTACTGACTCTACAATCAGCTTCGCATTTAAATCCAACAGTTGAGCTAAGATCCAGTGAATTCTGTATTCAGTGCGGATGTTGGAGAAACACTAGATGTGGAACTGGTGGGAAAGTTGATGAATTTAGTTTGTTAAATGTGTTTTTCATGGGGTATTTGTAGTCTTTTAGTGTGCACTCCTGCTAGACACATTTGTAGTTCAATCTCTACCCACTTAAACGGGGAGAGCCCCTTCTGGTCTATGTTGGCTCCACGAAGTGTTTATGTAGGACATGAAGGCTAATATGTGAACATGATGTAGACTGTGGGGACTGGCCCCACAGAGGTGATTAAAAATCTTGGACTGCGGTCAGAAACTTCTCTCAACAACTGTTTTAGGAAAGGTTCCCTTAAGACAGTGGATTTCATCTTGTCGTTTTTTTCATTTGTTTATTTTTAGATTTCCTCTATGGAAATTAATTTCTGAGATGAACTTATTTGGTATTAAATTTACTATTGAAGATTGAAAATATAATGTAAACCATGTGTATATAAATTAACAGATTTTTGTTACAAGTTTTATTTAAATTTTTGTTAGTTGATATATAGTAATGGATTCAGAAGTAGAATTCAGTGATTTATCACTTATATACAACACCCGGTGCTCACATAACAAATCCCCTCCTTAATACCCATCACCCATGTAACCCATCCCTCACTCACCTCCCTCCATTAACCCTCCCTTTTCCTCTATCCTAAAGAGTCTCTTGTGATTTGATTCTCTCTCTTTCTTGTTTCCCCCCTCCTATATGTTCCTCTGTTTTGTTTCTTAAACTCCACATATGAGTGAAATTATATGGTATTTGTCCTTCTCTGACTGACTTATTTCACTTCACATAATACTCTCTAGCGCCATACACATTATGCAAATGGCAAGATTTCTTCTTTTTGATGGTTGAGTAATATCTATATCTATATCTTATCTATATATCTATCTGTTTTCTGTAGTGACTCAATAGTCAATGGACATTTGGACTTTCTTCATAGTTTGTATATTGGTAATAGTGCTGCTATAAACATTGAGGTTCATGTATCACTTCGAATCTGTATTTTCACCCTTGGGGAAAAACCTAGCAGTGCAATTGCTGGATCATAGGGAAGTTTTATTTGTAGTTTTTTTTTTTTAAACCTCCATACTGTTCTTCAGAGTCGCCGAACCAGTTGCATGTCCACCAATTGTACAAGACAATTCCCATTGCTCCACATCCTTGCCAATTCCTGTTGTTTCCTGGGCTGTTACTTTTAGTCATTCCTACAGGTGTGGGTGGTACCGTATCACGGTTTTGATTTGTGTTTTTCTGATGATGAGTGATGGTGAGCTTCTTTTCATGTATCTGTTATCCATCTGAGTGCCTTCTTTGGTAAAGTGTTTTTTCATGTCTTCTGCCCATTCCTTAAGTGGGTTGTTTGGTTTTATGGGTGTTGAGTTCGATAAATTCCTTATAGATCTTGAGTACTAACCCTTTATCTGATGTATCATTTGCAAATATCTTTTCCCATTCCGAGGCTGCCTTTTAGTTTTGTTGAGTGTTTCCTACATTGTCCAGATTGTTTTTATCTTGATGAAATCCCAATAGTTCATGTTTGCTTTCATTTCTCTTGCCTTAGGTGAAAAGTCTAGTAAGAAATTGTCCCGGGTGAGGTGAAGGAGGTTGGTACTTGTGTTGTGATATAGGATTTTGATGGTTTCCTGTCTTCCATGTAGGTCTTTCATCGATTGTGAATTCACCTTTGTGTATCGTGTAATAAAGACAGCATGTTGCTGTCTAGTTTTTCCAGCACCATATGTTGAAGTGACTTTTTCCATCGGGTATTTTTTTCTGCTTTGTGAAAGATTAGTTTGCCATACATTTGTGCATCCATTTCTGGGTTTTCTATTTTGTTTCATTGATCTATGTATCTGTTTTTGTGTCAGTATCATATTGTCTTGATGACTACAGCTCTGTACTATAGCTTGAAATCCAAAATCATGATTCCTCCAGTTTTGTTTTTCTTTTTCAGAATTGCTTTGGGTATTTGGAGTCTTTTCTGGTTCCATACACATTTTAGGATTGTGTTAGCTCTCCAAAAAATTCTGGCAGTATTTTGTTAAGGATTGATTAAATGTGGAGATTGCTTGGGTAGTATTGACATTTTATCAATATTTGTTCTTCCAATCCATGAGCATGGAATGCTTTTTCACTTCTCTTTGTAATATTCCATTTATTTTCCAAGTGTTCTATAGTTTTCAGAGTTTAGATCTTTCAACATTTTGGGTAGGTTTATTCCTAGGTATCTTATTGTTTTTGTTACTGTTGAAAATCGGATCAATTTCTTGATTTCTTTTTCTGCTACTTTGTTATTGATGTGTAGAAATGCAACAGAGGGGCACCTGGGTGATTCAGTCAGTCAAGCCTCTGATTTCGGCTCAGGTCTTGAGGTCATGGTTTGTGAGTTTGAGCCCTGCATCTGTGCTGACATCAGAGAGCCCTGTTCAGATTATCTGTCCTCCTCTCACTCTGCTCCTCCCCTACTCACATGTGATCAAAATCTGTCTCTCTCTGTCTTTCTCTCTCAAAGAAGAAATTCAACATATTTCTGCACATTGATTTTATATCCTGTGACTTGCCTGAATTTATGTATTAGTTCTAGCAACTTTTTGACAGTCTTTTGGCGTATCATGTCATCTGTAAATAGTGAAAGCTTGACTTCTTTGCTCATTTGGATGATTTTTATTTATTTATTTTTTCTGATTACTCAGGCTATGACTTCCATTAGTATGTTTAATAATGATGGTGAGAGTTGACATCCTTGTCTTGTTCCTGACTGTGGGGGAAGGCTTTCAGTTTTTGCCCACTGAAGATGATATTAGTTATGGGTCTTTTCTGTATGGCCTTTATGATGTTGAGGTATGTTCCATCAGTCTTTACTTTGTTGAGAATTTTTTCAAAAGTTGATACTGTATTTTGTCAAATGCTTTCTGCATCTATTGAGAAAAATCATATTGTTCTTTTCTTTTCTTAACATGGTGTATCATGTTGATTAATTGGCAAATATTGAACCACCCCTGCAGGGCTGGAATAAATCCCACTGTACTGTGGAGAAGAATTCTTTTAATGTACTGATAGATTGATTTTACTACTATTTATTGAGAGTTTTTCCATCTACGTTGATGAGAGATATTGGCCTGTTGTTCTCCTTTTTAGTGTGGTCTTTGGTATTGGAATGAAGGTAGTGCTGACCTCATAGAATGAGATTGGAAGTTTTCCTTTTATTTCTAGTTTTTGGGACAGGTTGAAAGGAATAGGTATTAACTATATATATGCATACATATATGCATATATATATATATATTTATGTTTAGTTTATTGTCAAGTTGGTTTCCATATAACACCCTGTGCTCATCCCCACAAGTGACGTCCTCCATGCCCATCACCCCCTCCTTGCCCATTCCGCTCTCCCCTTCGACATCAGCCCTCAGTTTGTCTCAGTATTCAGGAGTCTTTCATGGTTTGCCTCCCTCCCTCTCCCCAGCTATTTTTGCCCTTCCCCTCTCCCATGGTCCTCTGTTACATTTCTCCTGTTATGCTTATGAGTGAAAACATATGGTATCTGTCTTTCTCTGCCTGGCTTATTTCACTTAGCATGACACCCTCGAGGTCTATCCACATTGCTACAAATGGCCAGATTTCATGCTTTCTCATTGCCATGCAATATTCCATTGTATAGATAAATGACATCTTGGTTCATTCATCAGTTGTGGGACATTTAGCCTCTTTATATGATTTGGCTATTGTTGAAAGTGCTGCTGTGAACATAGGGGTACATGTGCCCCTATGCATCAGCACTTCTGTATCCGTTGGGTAAATCCTTACCAGTGTTATTGCTGAGTCATAGGGGAGTTCTATTGTTAGTGTTTTGAGGAACCTCCACACCACACTGTTTTCTAGAGTGACTGTACCAATTCACATTCCCACCCACAGTGCAGGAGTGTGCCCTTTTCTCCACATCCTCGCCAGAATCTATAATCTCTTGATTTGTTCATTTTAGTAACTCTGTCCAGCGTGAGGTGGTATCTCACTGTGGTTTTGATTTGTATTTCCCTGATGATGAGTGACACTGAGCATCATTTCATGTGTCTGTTGGCCATCTGGATGTCCTCTCTGGAGAAGTGTCTCTTTCTGTCTTCTGCCTATTTCTTCACTGGATTATTAGTTTTTCAGGTGTGGAGTTTGGTAAGTTCCCTGTAGATGTTGGATACTAGCCCTTTAGCTGATATGTCATTTGCAACTATCTTTTCCCATTCCTTCAGTTGCCTATTAGTTTTCTTGAATGTTTGCTTTTTAGTGCAGAAGCTTTTTATCTTGATGAGGTCCCAATAGTTCATTTTTGCTCCTGATTCCCTTGCCTTTGGGGATGTGTCGAATATGAAATTGCTGCAGTTGAGGTCAAGGAGGCTGTTTCCTGCTTTATCCTCGATAGGTTTGACGGTTTCTTGTCTCACATTCAGGTCCTTCATACATTTTGAGTTTATTTTTGTGTATGGTGTAGGAAAGTGGTCTAGTTTCATTCTTCTGCATGTTGCTGTCCAGTTCTCCTAGCACCACCTGTTAAAGAGGCTGCCTTTTTTCCATTGGGTACTCTTTTTTGCTGTGTCAAAGGTTAATTGGCCATACATTTGTAGGTCTAGTTCTGGGTTCTCTGTTCTATTCCATTGGTCTATGTTTCTGTGTTTGTGCCAATGCCATACTTTCTTGGTGAGGACAGCTTTGTAGTAGAGGCTATAGTCCTGGGTTGTGATGTCTCCCGTTTTTGGTTTTTGGCTCTTTGGGGTCTTTTGTGGTTCCATACAAATTTTAGGATAGTTTGTTCTAACTTTGTGAAGAATACTGGAACAACTTTGATGGAGATTGCATTGAATGTGTAAATTGCTTTTGGTAATAATGACATTTTAACAATATTTATTCTTCCAATCCATGAGCACGGAATGTTTTTCCATTTCTTTGTGACATCTGTAATTTTTTCATAAGTGTTTTATAGTTTTCATCATACAGGTTTTTTACATCTTTGGTTCAGTTTACTCCTAGGTATTTTATGGTTTTTCGTGTAATTGTGAATGGGATCAGTTTCTTGATTTCTATTTCTGTTGCTTCATTATGGGTGTATAAAAATGCAACTGGATTCCATATGTTGATATTGTACCTTGCAATTTTGCTGAATGCATGGATCTGTTCTAGTAGGTATCTGGTGGAGTCGGTTGGGTTTTCTGTGTAGAGTACATTGCCTCTGCGAAACGTGAAAGTTTGACTTCTTCTTTGCCAATTCTGATGCCTTTTATTTTCTTTTGTTGTCTGATTGCTGATGTTCGGACTTCCAGCCCTATGTTAAACAATAGTGGTGAGAGTGGACATCCTTGTCGTGTTCCTGATCTCACGGGGAAAGCTCTCAGTTTTTCCCTATTGAGGACGATATTAGCTGTTGGCTTCTCATAAATGGCTTTTACGATATTTAAGTAAGTTCCTTCTATCCAGACTTTCTTGAGGGTTTTTATTAAGAAAAAATGCTGTATTTTGTCAAATGGCTTTCTGCATCTATGGATAGGGTCATATGGGTTTTATCTTTTCTGTTGTTACTGTAATGTATCACACTGATGGATTTGCGAGTATTGTAGCAGTCCTGTAACCCAGGAATGAATCCCAGTTGATCATGGTGGATACTTCTTTTTATACGCTGTTGAATTCAATTTGCTTCTGTCTTGCTGAATATTTTTCATTCGTATTCATGAAGGATATTGGCCTGTAGTTGTCTTTTTTGGTTGGTTCTGTGTCTCGTTTGGATATCAAAGTGAAGTTGACTTTGTTGAATGAATCCGGAAGTTTTTCTTCTGTTTCTATTTTTTAGAGTACCTTGTGAAGAATGGGTACTAATTCTGCTTTAAATGTCTGGTAGAAATCCCCAGGGAAATGATCCAGCCCCCTACTCTTGTTCCTTGTGAAGTTTGATAACTGATTTGATTTCTTCACTGGTTATGGGTCTGCTCAGATTTTCTATCTCTTTCCATTTAAATTTTGGTAGTGCATGTGTGTTTAGGAATTTTTTCATTTCTTCAAGGTTGTCCAGGTTGTTGGCATATGATTTATCATCATATTCCCTGTTGATTGTTTGTATTTCTGAGGGATTGGTTGTAACAGATCCATTTTAATTCGTGATTTTGTCTATTTGTTTCTTGTCTCTTTTCTTTCTGAGGAGCCTGGCTTGAGGTTTATCCATTTTGTTAATTTTTTCAAAAAAAAAAAAAAAACTCTTGGTTTCATTGATCTGTTCAACTGTTTTTTTATTTTTTATTGTATATTGTTTATTCCTGCCCTCATCTTTATTATTTCTCTTCTTCTGCTGGGTTTGGGGTGCTCTTGCTGCTCCCTTCTAGTTCCTTCAGGTGCTCTGTTAGATTTTGAATTTGAGCTTTTTCTAGTTTCTTGACGAGATTGGGCACGTTCAGGGTGGTATGGCCGTAGATTCTAGTTTCTTGAAATAGGCCTTATTGCAGTATACTTTCCTCTTAGAACTGCCTTTGCTGCATCCCAGAGGGTTTGGATTGTTGTACTTTCATTTTCATTTGTTTCCATATGTTTTTAAATTTCCTCTCTAATTGCCTGATGGCCCAATCATTCTTTAGTAGAGTGGTTTTTAGTCTCCATGTTTTTGGAGGTGTTCCAAACTTTTTCCAGTGATTGATTTCAAGTTTTATAGCATTGTGATCTGAAAGTGCATGTGTTTATATTCATGGGGATTTGCCTATGACACAGTATATGATCTGACTTGGAGTATGTGCCATGCACACTCGAGAAGAAAGTGAATACCATAGCCTTAGGGTGCAGAGTTCTAAATAAAACAATCAATTCCATCTGTTCCAATGGGTCGGTCAAGTCCATTGTCTCTTTAGTGATTTTTCCGTCTGGTTGACCTATCCATTGCTGTAAGTGGAGTATTAAAGGCTCCTGCAATTAGCACATTCTTTTCAATAAAATTGTTTCTGTTTGTGATTAATTGTTTTATGTACTTGGGTGCTCCCGAATTCAGATGTTTATAATTGTTAGCTTTTCTTGATGGAGAGACCCTATAATTATTACATGTCCTTTTTATTATCTTTTTTTAAAAATCGTTTATTGTCAAATTGGTTTCCATATAACACCCAGTGCTCTTCCCCACAAGTGCCCTCCTCCAACACCACCACCTTCCCCTCCCCCCTTCAACCCTTGGTTCGTTTTCAGTATTGAATAATCTCTCAGGTTTTGTATCGCTCTCACTCCCCAACTCTCTTTCCTTCTTCCCTGCCCTCTGGTCCCCCATTAGGTTTCTCCTGTTCTCCTGTTAGACCTATGAGTGCAAACATATGGTATCTGTCCTTCTCCACCTGACTTATTTCGCTTAGCATGACACCCTCGAGGTCCATTCACTTTGCTACAATTGGCCATATTTCATTCTTTCTCATTGCCATGTAATACTCCATTGTGTATATATACCACATCTTCTTGATCCATTCATCAGTTGATGGACATTTAGGTTTTTCCATGTTTTGGCTATTATAGACAGTGCTGCTATGAACATTGGGCTACAGTGCCCCTATGCATCAGCACTTCTGTATCCCTTGGTGAGATCCCTAGCAGTGCTATTTCTGGGACATAGGGGAGTTCTACTGATAGTTTTTTGAGGAACCTCCACACTGTTTTCCAGAGCAGCTGCACCAGTTTACATCCCCACCAACAGTGTCGGAGGGTGCCCATCTCTCCACACCCTCGCCAGCATCTATAGTCTCTTGATTTGTTCATTTTAGCCACTCTTACCAGCGTGAGGTGGTATCTCACTGTGGTTTTGATTTGTGTTGCCCTGATGATTAGTGATGTTGAGCATTGTTTCATTATCTGTTGGCCACCTGGATGTCCTCTTTGGAGAAGTGTCTGTTTATGTCTTCTGCCCATATCCTCACTGGGTTATTTGTTTCTTGGGTGTGGAGTTTGGTGAGTTCCTTGTAGATTTTGGGTACTAGCCCTTTATTTGATATGTCATTTGCAACTATCTTTTCCCATTCTGTTCATTGCCTATCAGTGTTCTGGATTGTTTCCTTTGCAGTGCAGAAGCTTTTTATCTTGATGAGGTCCCAATAGTTCATTTTTGCTTTCATTTCCCTTGCCTTTGGGGATGTGTTGAGCAGGAAATTGCTGCAGTTGAGGTCAAGGAGGTTGTTTCCTACTTTCTCCTCGAGAGTTTTGATGGTTTCCTGTCTCACATTCAGGTCCTTCAGGCGTTTTGAGTTTATTTTTGTGTTTGGTGTAAGAAGGTGGTCTAGTTTCATTCTTCTGCATGTTGCTGTCCAGTTTCCCAGCACCATCTGTTAAAGAGGCAGTCTTTTTTCCATCAGATACTCTTTCTTGCTTTGTCAAAAATTAATTGGCCATACATTTGTGGGCCCAGTTATAGGTTCTCTATTCTATCCCATTGGTCTATGTGTCTGTTTTTGTGCCAATACCATACTGTCTTGATGATGACAGCTTTGTAGTAGAGGCTAAAGTCTGGGATTGTGATGCCTCTCATTTGGGTTTTCTTCTTCAATATTACTTTGGCTATTTGTGGTCTTTTGTGGTTCCCTACAAATGTGAGGATAGTTTGTTCTAGCTTTGAGATGAATGCTGGTGTAATTTTTTTATGCTTATAACATGTCTTTATTGATATGAAACATCCTGATAAATTGTGGGAAAACACTGGATACAAGTTAGCCCCATGACTTTGTTTACTGTCTGATTGTCAAATTGGTTTCCATACAACACCCAGTGCTCTTCCCTACAAGTGCCCTCCTCCATCACCACCACCTCTTTCCCCCCCTCCTCCTTCCCCTTCAACCCTCAGTTCGTATTCAGTATTCAATAGTCTCTCAAGTTTTGCGTCCCTCTCTCTCCCCAACTCTCTTTCCCTCTTCCCCTTCCCCTGGTCCTCCATTAGGTTTCTCCTGTTCTGATCTGGTTCTTCCCCAGCTCTATGTAGATGGTTGTCTGGCATCTGCCCAGGGAAGAAGACCTGGGGCTGAGCTGTAACAGACTCAGTTTGACTATTGTATTGTCTTTCTCCTCTAAGAGAGAAATCTTGAAGGTTGTTTTGTTCCATGACCTATGAAGATTGCACTTGAGACATTGATAGCTCAAACAGCTTTGGGAAAAGTTAAATGTCAAAGTGACAGAATCAAAATCAGATCAGAAACCCCAGGAGTTCCATTCCACTTTATGATAAGGTCACGTGGGTCATCTCTTCTCTCTTACACATAACTGTTTAAGTGAAAGTCTTCCTTGTTCTTTCCCTGACTTTAATCTTCAAATACTAGTTACTTTATTTCAACTCCTTGAGAAATTTCCCTCCAGTTATCCAGAGGGACAGAATGGATAATACAACAATTGATCAAGTTTTAAGTAAGTAGGAACAAGCTACTCAAGATAGAAGCATCATGGGGCACGTGGGTGGCTCAATCGGTTAAGCCTTCGACTTCAGCTCAAGTCATGATCTCACATTCATGGGTTCGAGTCCCACATCAGGCTCTGTGCTGACAGCTCAGAGCCTGGAGCCTGTTTCTGATTCTGTGTCTCCCTCTCTCTCTGCCCCTGCCTGCTAATGCTCTGTCTCTCTCTGTCTCAAAAATAAATAAAACATTGAAAAAAAAAGATAGAAGCATTATGTGAACCTAAGCAATCCCGGCAGGTGACTCCATTTTCCTTTCACACAGCCCTTGGGTGAATAAACCAATTTTTCCATGAAATAAAGGTCAAATTACGTGTTTTTTAACTTATAAATTGAAGGAAAATATAGTGAAAATATAAGAGACCAAGACTCTTGAATGCTTTCATAAGTGATTTATAGTCAATCATTTTATGTTTTCAGTGAAGATTACCAGACATTTGAGAAGATAAATCTTTTTTTTTAAGTTTATTTATTTATTTTGAGAGAGAGAAAGACTGCACAAGTCAGCTGTGGCAGGACACAGAGTGAGAGAGAGAATCCCAAGCAGGCTCCGTGCTATTAGGGCAGAGCCTGTTGTGGTCTTGATCACATGAACTGTGAGATCATGACAGGAGCCAATCAAGAGTTAGACACTTCACTGACTGAGATACCCAGGCACCCCAAGAAAGGAAATCTTCTCATTTTTTTCTCCGAATTAACCTATTTTGTAAGAGAACAAATAAACTTAATTTATGTACAAACCATTAGTGCGAAAATGAGTTTATTAGTAACTCAGTTTTTGTCCAAACTCTACACAATCTGAAATTTAAATAAAAGAATATGAATTAATCTAGGTTGTTTGTTTTGTTTAGACTAAGACAAGATCCTGAAGCTAAAACAAGTATTTTCAAGAATCATTTTAATTATTTAATATGTTTTTTAAAAGCACATCTTTTTTTTCAAGTTTCTTTCTTCCTCTTTTTTTTAACTTAAATTGAAGTTAATCTACATATACTGTAAGTGTTGGTTCCAAGAGTAGAACTCAGTGATTCATCACTTACATATAACACCCAGTGCTCATCTCAACAAATGCCATGCTAGGTAACCACCAACAATTTAGCTCATCCCCCCACCCAACACCCCACCAGTAACCCTCAGTTTGATCTCTGTATTTCAGAGTTTCTTATGGTTTGCCCCCTTTTCTGATTTTTTCGTATTTCCCCCCCTTACCCATATGCTCATCTGTTTTGTTTCTGAAATTCCACATATGACCAAAGTCCTATGATATTTATCTTTCTCTAACTTATTTCACTTAGCATAATACACTCTAATGCCATCCACGTTGTTGGAAATGGCAAGATTTCAGTCTTTTTGATGGTTGAGTAATATTCTGTTGAATAGATTTCCCATTCTTCTTTATCCATTCGTCAGTCGATGGACATTTGGACTCTTTACATACTTTGGCTGTTGTGGATAATGCTGGTGTAAGCCTTGGGGTGCATGTGCCCCTTTGAATCAGGACTTTTGTATCCTTTGGATAAATACCTAGTAGTGCAATTGCTGGGACTGAGATTAGTTCTATTTTTAACTTTTTGAGGACCCTACATACTGTTTGCAGAGAGGCTGCTGCACCAGTTGGCATTACCACCAACAGTACAAGACAGTTCCCCTTTCTTCGCGTCCTCGCCAACATATGCTGTCTTTTCAGCTGTTAGGTTTAGCCATTCTGACAGGTGTGAGGTGGCATCTCATTGTGGTTTTGATTTCTACTTCTCTGATGAGTGAGGTTGAGCATCTTTTCATGTGTCTGTTAGTCATCTGGATGTCTTCTTTGAAAAAATGTCTATTCATGTCTTTTGCCAATTTCTTCAGTGGATTATTTGCTTTTTTGATGTTGAGTTGGTAAGTTCCTTATAGATTTTGGATACTAACCGTTTATCTGATATGTCATTTGCAAGCAAATTCTTCCATTCCATTGGTTGCTAAATTCTTTGGAATATTGTGGAAAAAATTAATCAGGTAATAATTTTGAGATTATAATATTAGAAAATCAGAAATCTGGGAAGCTGGAAAGGTTTGAAGATGTGGAAGGTAACAGTTCTGTCAGAGGTAGAATCAGTGCATTATAAAACAGGCATTCACATTATTATACTAATGATTTGAGAATTTTGTAAAATGATATATTCTTTTTATATCAAATTTGTTTCCTGACTGAACCTAAGTAAGAGAACCAAAATATATTTTGCTTACTTATTTCAAATTTTTAATTTATTCTGAGTAACAGATTCAGCTTTAAAATATAGGAGTACAAAGTGAATATTAAATATGTAACTTTCCTAACCTGAGGTAATTTCCCCCAAAGAAATGAATAATGTCCCTACGAGCTTATGCAATATATGCTGTTATGTTGGACAAACAGAATACACTGTATACAGTGCTCTACCGTACAGTCCATGGATCTAACGAACGACACATCTTGATTGTGCTTCCCTGTGAGCACACGCAGATCATGTAATTCTGTTGAGGTATGTAACCTTAGTTAACTAGTTTCTTCCTAACGTTCATCTATGTTGTTCAAACTTTTCACATGAAAACAATGCTACACAAATATTTCTGGGGGAGTCACGGTAAGTACGCATGTCTGCAAACTCCTGTAAATGAAACTCGGGGAAAGTGGTTCAGAAGGTTCGCACATTTTTAATTGTGAGAGATGATGACAAAGTGTCTTCCAAAAAGAGTTATATACTTTGACGTAGATTATGTGCTTGGCCGTTTTCTCAAACATGCAACATTAAACCTCTTCAATAAATGGAGTGGTAGGAGGAAAAACTCAACTTTTCAATTTCAATGTATCACATTAGAATTGAAGTTATTTTCATATGGGTTAATATATTTCTTTTTCCTCAAAATGTCTTCTAATGACATATGCCTATGCTTTTTCTTTGTTTGTTTTTGTAAAGGCATTCCTTATTTTGGGGGAATAATAACCCAGAAAGATATTTTTTAATGTTTGTTTCTTTGTTTGTCTTTGTAAAGGCATTCCTTATTTTGGGAGAATAAAAACCCAGAAAGCTATTTTTAAAAGGAGTCTTTTCCTACCATGTATATTAAAGGTTTAATTTGATCTTATTGCACCATATGGTTTATCCATGGTGTAATTTTTTTAATGTTTATTTTCGGTTTGAGAGAGAGAGAGAGACAGAGAGAGAGAGGGACAGAGCATGAGGCGGGGGACGGGCAGAGAGAGAGGGGGACACAGATTCTGACACAGACTCCAGGCTCTGAGCTGTCAGCACAAGGCCCAACATGGGGATTGACGTCATGAACCACGAGGTCATGACTGTGCCAAAGTCGGAGGCTCCATCCACTGAGCCACCCAGGCGCTCCTGTTGGTGGTATTTTTTTTAATTCATGACATGTTCTTTTCCTCTTACTCTGGTTTTAATATCTACAAAATAATACTTGTGTGATATTTACTGGTCATAAATTTTTATCTGGCTATGACTTTGAAAGAAAGTTTTATCAATTGTAGCAGCACTTCTAGAGCTGTGGGGTGAGGAGTTCCACAGACCAAATGCCCTGATAACAATCAGAAATGGTGATTTTTTTTAATATAGTCTCTAAAATTTTTCTATGGGAAAACAGCAAAAAAGTAATATTTGTTCAAAAAAATCTAGTAATCTCAGACACGAATCTGTGACACCTGCGCTGCAGGGAGCCCCCTTTCCTGCCCAGCAGTGTGGGGGAGGCTCCCCTCCAGGGAGGCGGGGCCGAGACCACGGGAGGCCCCGCCTCCTCTCCCAGGCAGACATTAGAACGTCTCACCGGGAAGGGCCAGCTGCCTGCATTTCTGCTGCGGGAATGAGCCCCCGGTCCTCACCGCCTGCTGCCAGCGGCTCGGGACTGTCACAGTCACGGCCTTCCCATGAGCGGCCCAATCTGGAGGGACATTGGTCAGACACACGCACGGCTAAGGCGACCCGGGTTCAGCGTGTACAGCTGCGCCGAGCCCCAGGCCACAGTCTCTAATCGTAAGTGGGGGCCTCGCCCCGACCCAGGGCTTCCGGCCACGGATGCCAGAGACACCGGGCTCTGC
>PISW01011279.1:29237-42067 GCA_004023785.1 Mungos mungo | reverse complement strand
GGGGCAGGGAGGACACTACTGGGGGGACGCGGCAGGACAGGAACACTAAACCGCCTCCTGGCTCCCAAGAGGACTGCGACTCTGCCGCTGGGCGGCCCAGGACCCGGCAGGAACCCCGACTCCTGTGTGGCAGCGCCGCACCGTCACACAGCGTCTGCTCTCGCGCCTGAGACTCTGACCGGTCGGGCTATGTCGACAATTACCGACCTCCAAGCACGCGCGCGCACGGACAAACCAGAGAAGGACAGCTCAGCGGAGACCCAGCACAGGATGTGAAGTCTGCGGGCAGGCAGGCAGGTGCGCAGCCACCGTGAGGGACGACCCCCTCCCCCCGGCGCTGAGAGCAAGTCAAACGGCGGGGGAACCACCACTGCTCACTGTCGGGCTCGTACAGACCAGAGGGGCGTTATTCTCGTTGTGAACAAGGAAGCAGGGAGAGGCGAGGGCCCCGGCGCTGGGGACGGGACGTGGGGGGGGTGGGGGGACGTTGGGGACGGGACGTGCGCAGCCCTTCTGGTGGGTTATTTGGCTACAGTCACCAGGGTTTAAGTCCACCCTCTGCCTCAGCAATTCATTTGCTAGGATGACCCCATGGAAAGCCCTGGAAGGTACCACAGACTCAACCACAGGACCCCAGCTCCCTTTAGTGTCATCTGTAAGGAAAAGCCAAAACCAAACCCTGGTGACACGTCACGGGCCCACAGGTCTGCACGGACGGCCGTCGGTGGGCAGGGCACGAAGTGCCGGACACGCTGCGAGCCGTCTGGGACCAGAGTCAGGAGAGCGGCCCCCTGGAGCGCAGGGCACGCGTGGACTCACAGCCCGTGTGCCGCCAGGGGAAGCGCGGACGGCAGGGGCGGGCAGGGCACGGTGACGCTCTGAAAAGCACCTGATCACCTTCGGGAAGAAGACCTCCTTGCTAACTTCCCATTGCCAAGGGCACAGCCCCGAGCCCGTCCTCGGGCCTCACGGCCTCTGGGAAGCCAACCCCAACTTACTGGGGGGCCGTGTGGCGAGAACACTACGCCCCATCCTCTCCTGCCCACCCGCCCCCGCCACCCGGCACGTAAGGGCCCCTCCTGAGGTCGCCTCCCTGCTGGACGCCCGAGGGTGGCTCTTCCGACCCCACAATGTCAGCGCTCACGTCCCCGTCCAGCACCGGGCACATCACAACGCTGCGTCTACTCGGCCCATGGCCGTGCCCAGTGCTGGCCTGACACGGGCCCGCAGCAGGCGCCCAGGAGACGTGGGCCCAGGGGGACCTGCCCCGATGACACAGACAGAACGTGCACCCGGGAACACAGAGAAAGCAAAAGAGCGAAGCACCATGTCTCACGTCCTGGGGCAGAGGGAGGGCAGGACGAGACCGTAGTTCCTGACGAGGATATGCAAGGCCACCATTTAACAACACGATGCTCGGGGTTCAGAATGAAGGACCCCGAGCCCCTCTCACGACTGTGTGCCCGGAGCCCCTCCTGAAGCAGGAGCTTGGCTTTGGCCGATTAACTTCCAAAGGAAGGTTTTTAAGGACGAGCATCTTAGAACAGTCTCTTTCCTTTCCCTCTTGCAGCGGAAGGAGGAGAGGGGACGCTTTCCTAGCGGGAGGCCCGAACCTCACCACGCAGGCGCAGGCCTGGGGTAGGCTGACCCCACCTGGAACCCACCGGGCCCGTCGCAATAGAAGCAGACCGTCTTCAAGAGCATCGAGCCGGGCCTGGGGGAGGGCAGCGGAGCCCCAGGGGTCCCACGGGACGAGGGTGGCTCGGCGGAGGACAGGCGGCGAGGCCTCCCGGGCAGCTGGGACACCGTGCGTTGCCCAGAGGCCACCGCTCCCTAACAGAAACAAGGTTTTCCGCCCCGTGTTCTGCCCTCAAACCGGCCAGCTGCCGACACACGACATGCAAATCCAGCTCCGGCGCCCAAAGGCTTAAGGACAGAGAAGTATCTCTCACCACCTGAACACAGACGGTGTCACTTGATTTTTCCTGCTGAGAAAGATGAAAACCCTGGGAAGGTACCGAGTGTGAGGGGCTGAGTTAATCCTTGAAAAGAATGAGACAGAGGTTTCTCAGAGCACGAGAACGTGTCCGGGACTGAAATTACTTACCGTCAGGGTCTAGAGGACGGACAGACAACGGAATGACAAGCCGCAGTCGGTCTGACTCTACTCTTACCTTTTTCAGACACGGCCACGGACCCCACCACCACCAGGTCCACGAGGACCGTGGACTCCAAGCCCACGGGGCTGCTGTAGCTCCGCACGCCCTGCGAACAGAGACGCGGGCCTTATGCTCCGGGGCGAGGAGCTCGCAGGGGGCAGGCCTGGGCCTGCAACGGGCGCACGGCGTGTGGAGGCGGCGTTCAGGAGGACTCCCCCCCGTTCCTTCCCCAGGAAAGACCCCACTCGGGAAGTGACAGCGCACGCGAGTCGGGTGTTAATTCTGCATCTCCGAGCAATCGCAGGGGCGCAGGGGTCAGAACAGAGGTGGGGGTCACGCAGAACTGGGCCCAGAGCCCTGGGCGCCCGGCGGCCCCGCAGGAGGAAGCTCTCCGACCTTCAGTGCCTTCACCTGTGGGGCAGAGGCGCCGCCGCCTCACCGGGCGGGTGCCGGACGGCGGAGACGGCGGAGGTGACGTGATCGGCCCAGGACAAGGGGCGGTAAACGTGGGGGGCAGATGGGTACGTGTGAACGCTGAGGGCCCCTACCGCACCCACGGCTCACGCACTCCTGCAGTCTTGCTCAGTCCTAAAGCTCACACTCACACTAAGGAAGAGCGGGGGCTGAGAGAGTCTCAGACGGGAAGGGGCGCAGATCAGTCCAGGAACTGGATGAGGGCCCCGCACAGACCCGGGCGCAGCGTGGACGCTCCCGGCACGTGGTTCCGTGCCCTGCCCGCCGCCCGTGACAAGTCACCTACGGGATCAGCACCGGGGGCTGGCTCGGGGCCCCCCAGCCGTCGGCCCACAGTGTCCAGCCCGCGGCGCCCCCACCGTGGGAAGGGCGGCTTCTCCTAATGTCCCAATGGCCACGGCACCTGGCCTCTCACTCCTCGGCCCATGGCCCTGACCCTGTTTCGGTGGGCTCGGGGCGTGGCAGTCGTGGGGAGCAGACGCCTGTGGGGACTGCCTACCGGCCCCTCCCCGACCTCGGTCGGCGCCGGCCGCTCTGGCCGAACACCGGGTCGGCAGCCAGGAGGCGCCCCGATTCTCCAAAGTCCTGTTTGATTCGGTGAGAATTCAGCTGACAAACCTTGCTGTCTGCCCCCAGAGGTGGCCACCGGGAGACTCCTGAGTCGGAGGATAAGCACGGAGGCCCCGACACCGCACGGTGGCTGGGGCGTGGCGGTGGCAGAGGCGGTAAGGGACAAATTCAGAGACTTATCTGCCAGAAAGTAAGGGCCCATCGGAGTCTCCCGGAGACGAGCCGCACGGTGGCAGTGTTTCTGCGACAAAGCTCCGGCAGCGTAACTGACTAGCGCGCCCTGAGCCGCACCTGTACGCACACAGCGCCCTGCGTACATGGTGAGACACTCCGGAAAGGCCCGACCCACGTCACTGCCGAGACAGCTCCAGCTGGACCCGGAACCCCAGCCCGTCCCCGGTGCTCTGGCGGCACTTTAGAAACCGCAGGCGCCCCGACCGCGGCGCAGGCCACACGGGAGGAGCCAGCGGCCCCGGGTGACCCGCTCCCCCTGCACCTGTAGCAGGAGGCTCAGGCCTGCAGACCCGTGCGGGAGAGACGGAGCGGCTCGGGGCGGCGTGCGCGCCTGTGGTTTGCTACGCGGCTCCGTTCCACGACGGCCACGTGCTTGTCCGTCTCTGCTCGTCGGGCTTTGGGGAAACGGAGCTCACTTCTGTGGGGCCCTCTTTCGCCGAGGACAGCGCTGCCGCGCCCGCACTTACCTGAGAGGTGGCGCATTTTCTCAAGATGTCCTTCGTGGCCCCGGGGGGAGGAGTGATCTTGTTAAATAACCCCGTTCTCAGCCGTGGTGTCGGCACCAGTAACACTTTGTGGCTCTTTTAAAAGAAAGACAACCAACGAATTACACACTTAAACCCGGGAGCTCCCTCGCGCGTCTCTGATGTGGCAGGTGCAGAGCCAAGGTCCTGCCCCTGGCACTTCTGGGGAAGGGCTTCCAGGCTCACTCAGGGCCACCTGCCCACCCCGCGTGTCCTCAAACTCACAACTCTCCTCTCCTCGAGCTCACGGCTGCTAAGGAATGACGGTGCGAATCGGCACAGAGGCCTGAGGGTTCCACCCAGGCCGTCCCCGTGGGCGCCCTGCCCTGCGCGGCCGCGGCCTTCAGCTCAGCCGACTGCAGCCTCAGAGGCCGGTGCTCAGCACAGTCTGCACTGTGCTGACCGGAGTCCCCGGCCCCCTTCTTCTGTTTAGTCCCCAAACGCCTTGGTTCTCAGGCGGGGGCCCCCCGGGGAGCAGCCCCTGGACGTCTGTGAGAAACAACCAGAAGCTCAGGGGGCGGGGGGACACAGGTGATTCTGACGCCTGGGAAGGTCCCAGAACCACTGCCACAAGCATCCCTGCAGATTACACAGGGGCAGCCCATGAGCCAATGGTAAAATTTATAAAAGCCGTGGTGTAAAAAGAGTGTATTTTAGTTTTCGTGCGGGAGACGACAGCCTGCGTCCCACACAAGCCCCATGTGACGCGGGCGGGCGCGCCCAGAGCCACAGCCGGGGAGACGCCTCAGCACGTGACCGCGCGCCCGCCTCCTTTCCGGTGTGAAGGAGCTGGAGACGCTGGTGCGCTACACGTTATTCTGGCTACTCCCGCTTTTCTGGAAGCTTCTCCCCCGCCAGCTCAGTGCCTCTCCACCCTCCTTGCACTTGAGAATCACCTGGGGAGCTCCAAGACTTACCCAAGGCCCGGAGCCACTCAGAGCCTGACTCAGAACCGACGTCCGCAACGGGCAGCTTTCAAAGTCCCCGGGGTGGGGCCAGCAGCAGCCGGGTGGGAGGGGCAGTGCGGCCGCCATCCCGGCTCCGCCGCTACCGGTGTGCGACTTGGCCATGCCACTCGCCCTCCCCTGTCACAAGGGGCAGGGGCCGCCCGCAGGGCTAACCGAGGTGACACGGCGGAGGGCCTGGAGGGAGCTGTGGCCCCTCACTGCGGGCCCCTCTCTGCTGCCGAGATAATTCTCTCTCGTCCGTTACAGGGAACGACCGTCCGGGAAAGCAAGGCTGGGAGACAGAATGCTTCCGGAAGAAAGTCTAACTGGGAGGCCGGTGCGGGGCTGAGCCCCGCCAGCAAACAGGAGGGCTCCCTGCACGCGGCCCCTGGTCGCCTTCGGGCGCTCGTCTCGCCACACAGGCGGCAGGGCGTCCCGGGACCGAGGCCTGCCCCGCGGCGTTCCGGGCCCCCAGGCTCGTCCTCCGCCGCGCCCTGCGCGCTCCTGCCCTTCCGGTTCTGTTTGTATTTAGCCCACGTTTATCTCGGTTTTACGGCTGCACGGGAGCCACGGGCGCTGACGCTCACACCCAGTTCTGTCTATTGAGCTAATCGGCAGCAGCCTGGGGGCGTGTTTTCTTGAACGGGGCCCATGTGTTTTAAGAAACCTGCTCTAATTTATACATTCGGGAGACGCCGCCCGGCTTCTCACAAACAGGTTATCAAGAATGTCAAAGAACTAGAACATAAAAGTAGCAGAAGGAACTGATCTTTCTCTTCTGAGGAAGCATGTGGGAATGCTCCAGGTGACCGCTTTGAACGTCTCTGACCTCGGAATTAGGAACACTCCTGACTTCTGACAAGTGGGAGCCCCCACAGAGGCTGGCACACATCTGCCAGGCACCCAGAGGGCACCCTTCATCAGCGGCCGGGGCTCCGGCCCGGGCACACGGGACTCACCTGCAGCGCCAGCAGCCGGACGCCCTCCAGCGGTTTGTCAGGGCCCACCTTCACGGACCGCGTCCTGGCAAACACGTCCAGGTCTCTGAGGTTTTGGCATGCCAGGTGTGAGCCCTAAGTACAGGCAGACAGACAGGCTGTGCTCAGGCTGAGGGCGAGGAAGGGAGTGTTTGTCTGGGAGCAGCAGGACTGACTTGGGTGGTTCTGGCCACGCTGAACGCCCGGAGCGTGGGGGTGTCCGGAGCGTGGGGGCGCCTGGAGCGTGGGGGTGCCCGGAGCATGGGGGCACCTGTGAGTGTGGGGGTGCCCGGAGCGTGGGGGTGCCGGGAGCATGGGGGCGCCTGTGAGTGTGGGGGTGCCTGGAGCGTGGGGGCGCTCAGCAGCTCGGGAAGCACCCTGGCCGGACGGCACAACCCCGGGGCCCACCGCACCCGTGAGCGGACTGCTCCGGCATGTCGCCCAGACAGGGGAGGCGGGGGGGGGGGGGCGGCACTAAATCTCAGACGACATCTAGGAGTCACCCAAAGAAAAGTCTGGGAAAGCAGTCAGGGTAGAAAGGGGCTAAGAAAGCTAGTCTCACCCCAATTTGTATATTTTTATTTTTTAATATTTATTTTCAAAGACAGAAAACTAGGGCATGTGCACACAGGGAGGGGGCAGGGAGAGGGAGGTCAAGAATCCGAAGCAGGCTCTGCACTGTCAGCCCAGAGCCACTGTGGGGCTCGATCCCATGAACCGTGAGGTCACGACCTGAGCCGAAATCTAGCCCACGAGCCCCCCTGGCGCCCCATCCCCAGTTTATTTTTAACCAAAATAAAATGTACGTTCCAAAAAGGTGTAGAAATCGTGTGGAGTTTGGTGAATTTTCACAAAATGAACACGCCTGCGTTAACTCCCCCCTAAACCAAGACGGAGCGGACGGCCGCCAGCCCAGGAGCTCTCTGCGCCGCTTCCTGTTTAAGCATTTTTACTGAACGTGTGCACCTTTCTCTTTTTCCTGTGCTTGACGGAAGTTTCTCTCCCTGGGAAAACAAGCACTGAAACAAAACAAAGTCGCAGCAGAAACTAAACAACAAGCACAGGTTTTCCAGGGGACAGGGGCCGGTTTCCAAGGAGCCAGGGGTGGGGACACAAGGTCCGGCCAAAATGGGGGAAGACGGCAGGCGGGAGGCCACACGTGCGTTGGGCGGACGGGGGAATCCAGCTTTTTCAGAAAGAGCTTTGCTTTCCTTGTGGAAAACGTGCCAGAATCCTGAGCTGGGCACGTTTGGTCACCGAAGCGCCCGTTTCCGGTGAACACTGTCACACGCAGACATCTCTGATCATCTTCTGTTCTGAACAGCGGGGAAACTGAGGCTGCCGAGGCCTGCCTGTCCGGAGGGACTGGCTGGGGCCCCCTCTCCGAGCACATCACTCCCTGCTGGTCTTAAGGAGCCACGAGTGAAAAGGCACCACGATGACATGCTTGCGGCCAGAACAAGGGTCTTACTCCGTGGCACGTGGTGACCCGGCGCTGTGGCATCGGCTCGGGACACGACACCACCCACGGCCCACCCCGCCCGGGAGGGCCAGCGGCTGCGTGACGGAAGGCTAGGTGACTCGGATGAGGCCGTCCCCAGCCACAGAGGCCAGGCCAGCGCCGGGGTCTGCACCGCCACCCACGGCCCACCCACGCGGCCCACCACGCGGCCCACCACGCGGCCGGGCAGAGACGGCACGACCAACTCGCTCACTCAGGAGCGGCCGGTCTCCGTCGCGGAGGCCCCGGGAGCGCTTCATACCTTGAAGTTGGGAATCCTGTGGTGAACAGGCCGGGGGAAATCCGCTAGGTTCCGGGATTCCATGTAGTCCCAGATCTGCTGGCGAATGTCCTGTTTGGAGACACCTACGCAACAGAGGGCGGGACGGGTCAGCGCGGCGGCGGCGGCCGGGGGCTGCTCGCCTCTACAGCGAGAAACCGGGGTTAGTGGTTAAGTCCCAGCACATTGCTAATGTCCAAAACCCGTAAATCAGGACCACCGGGAGCTGAATCTGAGCCTACAAGCTGCAGCAGCAGCAGGACACCGAGACGCAGTCCCAGCCACACGGCGGAGCTCTCCTCCATCCGCGCTCGGCAGTGCGCAGGCCGCTGGGTCACGGTTACAATTAGCGCGCTCCGGCCGTGAATCCAGGAGGCTGGTCTGAAACCTAAGGGCTTTGTGACCCATTATTTTGGGTCATCAATTATAACCCCCTCATTAGTGTAGGAATTTCTTATTCTGTATCCAATGTTGGAAGCGCTTTTTTGGCAACAAGTGATCTCTATTTGATCGGAGCAGGGTTGAGGAAATTTGCATTAACCCCGTGCTCTTCTTAGAGTAAGAACTAGAAGGAGCAATTTCCAGTTCGGTAGGAAAACACCAGCACCTTCCTATAAACATATTTTTAAATATTCACTTAATTTTCATTTTTGGCCCAAAAGGATAGATATCCTCACACTTGTTCGGAAGTCTGTTTCAAGTCACTTTACCTACTACTTGATGGGTTTTTAAAAAATATTTATTTATTCTTGAGAGAGAGACCGAGTGAGCAGTGGAAGGGGCAGAGAGAGAGAGAGAGACAGAGACAGACAGACAGAATCCGAAGCAGCTCCAGGCTCTGAGCTGTCAGCACAGAGCCTGACGCGGGGCTCGAACCCACGAACCGTGAGAACGTGACCTGAGCCCCATCATGGCGCCCCACCGGTCTGTTTTCCTGACAATTTGGGACGCCCCCAACACGACCCCTCCCTGGCTGCTAATGGGGGGGCGTCCCTGTGCCACCTGGAAATCGCCACAGGGACACACGCGTGGCACTGGGGGAACACGTGTCTCTGCAGCTGGCAGTGACAGCGACCTCTTCTCTTCAGAGAGCTAGACGGTGTCCCTCACGCTGACGGAGGTGCCTCATTCCTGTGTGGCTGGGACACCGCTCGTCACCTGGGCAGGAAGGAGGGCAGGCATAACGTCACGGGTCCTCAGTCTCCCCTAAAGGAGTGCAGGCTGCTGAGAAGCGACCCCAGGGGGCAGCTCAGAGGGCCGGATGGGCGGCGGGACGGGCTGGCGGCCGGCTTCTCCCCACAGACGTTTCTGAGTCATATGGCTTTGCATCATGTGAATCAGTTACACTCTAGAAGTTTATTTTTCATGACTCGACTTTTTTCCCTCCTGAATTCTCCCCAGGTCCCTCTGGCCCCACACAGAACACACTTGTCACAGCCTTTCCCTAAGGCGCTTGCTGCACGGACCGAACACATTGCCCTACACGCGGGCGTGTGGCCGCGCGTCCGCAGACCAGCGCAGGCGGCGAATGTGGGCGCTGCTGTCCTTACGGGAGGCTGCGGGGATTTCCGCCCCAGGGACAGGCCACGGTTTACCCAGGCAACGGGCGGCCTCCAATCTCCAGTTGCTGGCGTACGCTCTGCCACCCCTGCCCGTCTCCCCTCAGTCTAGCAGCACTCCACGCGTAGTTCTAAGGTGCAGGGGCCGCAGCGACAGGCCCCCACTGCCTACGCCCTCTGGCTAGGCCTCGACGACCTCAGCGCCACGTGCGGCCCAGGCCCAGAGCCTCTCGAGGCCCAGGGCGGACGCCGCTGGCCCCTCCTGACCCTAGCCGTGCCTCTGGGCCACTCCGGGAACCAGCACTGCGGCTGGGGGAGCGCCTGGGGAACGCGAAGTGGGGCCACACCGTTTCCAGCGCTTGGCTTCTTCCCTGCTGGGAAGAAGTCTGCTCAGCTCCGTCCCCCCCACAGACCCTCGCTCTTCAGGGCTCAGCTCAGCACCGCCACCAGGAAGCGCCCCCCTTCTGCTCCAGTGTCTGGGGATCTCTTTGTCACAGGGACACAAGGAGCCCGCTTGAGCCTCATCTCCCACTATTCCTTGCTCTGAATTCAAAACGGGGCTCAAGCACGTGGCTCCCTGGTCCACACCTGTCCACCTCTGTGCCCCTTGGGCCTCGGTGCCTCCTCTCCCTTCAGGAACACCATCCCGCCCCCCCCCCCGGAAGTGTCTGAGGGCCCAGCCACAGGCACATGTCCCTCTTTGGGGAACTCAGAGCACCCTCCACGTTGGGTGTCTTCAAACACAGTCACACCGACTATAAGATCACGACATTTAGCACCATCGTGAGCCACCTGCAGGGGCTGCCGCGTCGCCAACAACGTGTGGGACACTGTGCGACACGCAAAGTGTAAGAAGCTGTGACCCCTGCTCTGCAGAGTCACTTAGTCACAAACACTGGAGTGACTCCCACTGAGAAACCCCGGGGGCGGGCGGTGGGACTGCGGAGCCGCAGACCCACGGGAGGGACGGGGGTAATAAGGCAACACGCGTCTACCTGTGAAACGCCCGCACCCTGTACCATAGTGGCCTTTCACTTCCCTGTCGCCTCAGCTGGGGCCTCACTCACCCCCGACCTGTGGCTCGGAGCTCCCTCCCGGCCCTGCCCTCGGCGGGCAGGTGAGCCAGACCCTGCTCCCCGGGGCCCTAGCGCTGGGTGTTACCCGAGCCGAGCAGCCCTGCAGCCATGGCCAGAGCTCTGCCCCCCGCGAGCTGACCCCCTGAAGCCCAGGGGCAGTGAAGCAAGTGTCCCCTGTGCCTGGGCACGGCCTGGGGAAGCATTTAAGAGGGCGGGGATTATTTTTTCCTAAGTTTATTTGGGGGGGAAGGGGAGGATCCCCAGCAGGTTCCGAGCTGTCGGCGCCGAGAGCGGGGTTCGAGCCCGTGATCGTGACCTGACCCCCCCCCCAGGCGCCCCCAAGAGGACGCTGCGAACCGGCGAGGACGTTGCTTCCAGCCCCGCGTTTCCGGCGACGCCCGGGCTGCCCGCTGCTCGGAGGGGAGCGCAGGCCTCACGGGGCCGCCGACGCCGCCAGGCGCGCCGCCAGCAGCCCTCTCTCTCTTCTCCCTTGGTCTTCATTCCGCCGACAGCGTCGGTGTCAGGGTCCGAGGCCGCCGCCGGCAGGACCGCCAAGCCCGCTCGGACCCCTCCGCGTCCCCACCGGCCGCCCCGGCGGCCCCTCGCCCTCCCGCTGCCGGTCCGGCGGCGCCCCGCGCCTCCAGCGGTCCCTCACCCGGCCTGGGCTCCATGATGACGCGGACAGCCAGCGACGCCTCCACAGGCAGAGTCGGCGCGGAGTGACGTCACGCGGCCGCGCACCCTCCCCGCGCCTGCGCACTCTCCCGCGCCTGCGCACTGACCGCACGGGGGGCGCCGGCGGCGCCGCGGAGGCGGGGTGCGCACGCGCGTGCGTCTCCACTGGCCGCGGGGAGGGCCGTGCGCTGAGAGCCGGGCTGGGTTCCTGGGCTGTCGTTTGCTCGGGGGGCAAGTCCGTGTTGAGGGCCCGTTCCCACGGGCGTTTGCAGAGCCCTGGGGCTACGACACGAAGAAGCCCCTGGCCCCTCAGAACCCACTGCCAGTTCCGACACACCCCACCTTCTTTTCTGTTCCCCCAGAGGCCGCCGCCTCCTCCGAGAAGCCAGCCTCGATGGCTCCTCCAGGATATGATTCCTCTTCTCTGAGGACATTTTAAGAGCTCAGGTTGCCGGAGTGGGATTCACTGCACGTGGGATCGGGCCCAGCCCGGCCGCTGAGTGACACCTATGTGCTCCCTAGGGTCCCGCTTTGATAAACACCCCTTGATTTGACCGTGGCCTCTGGATCTCCTAGAGGCTGAAGGAACGTGGCCGCCTGCCTCTGCTCGCCACACAGGTGCCAGTCTAAGGGCCAGGAAGTGGCTGCACGGCCGGCCAAGTCCACCCTCTCTGGGCTCCACTCCAGCGGGAGAGAGGAGGAGGTCCGTTGGCAGGGGGAATGCATGCTTTAGGAAGATGACCCCTCCCCAAACGAGGCCATCACAAACCAAGTCAGCAGTGACCGTCTGCGGAGTCATTGCACAGCCTTAGCAGTGTGGCTCCTGCATCGTAAGCCGGCAAGAAGTGGCAGCTACTCTTCAGGATTCTACACCCAAGACTTCATAAGATCCTGGCAACAAATGCGAAATAGACAAAGCGTTTTAGTCTCCACTTCCGACGTGGCAATGAGGCTCCGGGGACTTACTCACCCTCCTACAACGGACCCTGTGCCCTTTGCCTTCATCAGATAGAACGTAACTGAGGACAGTAGCAAACACCGTGACAAACGTGCCAGGCTCCAGGCTCAGGGCCTGGGAAGACGCTCCTGATTACAGTCCTCTCACCACCCCTGTGGGCCGCGAGGGTGGCGTTCTACAGGGGAGGAAACAGAGACAAGATGTTAAGGGGCCTTGCCCAGAGTCGCCCGGCTGGGACGGGCAGCGCAGGACGTGACCCCGGTGTGCTTAACCACAAGTCTTACGGCGCCTGGTCACAGCTCCACACTCTGGGTGGCATTCACGGCATCAGTGCACGAGGACCTTAGCAGCCCGTCGCCCCACATGGGCGGGGCCGTGTCTCTTACAAAAGGTTATAAAACATAGAAGCTTATAAAATAATATATCTCATGGAGGTTGGTGTGTTTTCCCACCTTCAGGAAAACACAGATCGGTGGGGAATATTTTACGCACGTTGACCTGGCCCCAGCAGCGGAAGTGTGTGCGAGAGACGCACCGTTCACCGGCTGTGCTCAGAGCAGCGGCCCGGGTGCTAAGCGACAGCCCAGGTCCCCTGGACGGACGGCCTGGAGCACCTCCGGTGCCAAGCCACAGGGAACAAACTTTAATTTAGAAGCCAGGTGGCACTCCCCAGGCCATTCCCTTGGCCCCTTTATTCCATGTTTCCAAATTAGGAGCGTCCCCAAGGCCCAGGCACTTGAAAGGACAGGCAGTTAAGAAAGAGAGACCTTTAGAAGACAGTGGCGGGCTTGCCTGCGGAGAGGTGTTCTAGAACTTCTGCCCAATGCTTCAGACTCAATCATGTATGTACATTTGCACCTGGGTCACTTGAGAGGTTTTAAAAATAGACGTCGGGG
>PISW01011279.1:0-29137 GCA_004023785.1 Mungos mungo | reverse complement strand
TGTCACCCTTGATCTTGGACTTGCCAGCCTCGAGACCTGAGAGAAACAATGGCTTGCGTAGGCTGCCCAGCCCCAGCTAAGGCACATTCAAGTCCCCAGCTGCCACTAGGGGACGTTCTTGGTGGTGGACATTCCGTGGGTGTGGACACATGGATAAACGTGTATCCATCATCGTGGTATCGCACAGAACGGTCTCACCGCCCCCCAAGCCCCTGCCGCACCTGTTCATTACCTACCCCCCCCCCCCCCCCCCCCCCCCCCCCCCCCCCCCCCCCCCCCCCCCCCCCGCCACGTCCTTGGCAGCCACTGACAGTCTACGGTCTCCGTAGGTGTCCTTTTCCAGATGGCCTCGTGTCACTCAGTGATGTGCATTCAAGGTTCTTTCATCTCTTTTCAGGGCTTGGTAGTGCTTTTCTTTTCAGTGCTGAGTATCATTCCGCCGTCTGGACAGACCACAGTTCACTCACCCACCCGCTCCCGGAGGATACCTTAGCTGCCCCCAGGGTGTACGTAGGTTCACGTAAGGGTTTTATAGCGTGGACAGCTTTTCCTCATGTGTCCTCACCCCTTCGAGGCTGGCCAGAAGGAACCGTGAAAACGGCGGGAGCATGAAGAGCTTGGCCATGGGTCTCCGAGCTGTGTGACTCTGGGCAATTCACTCACCTCTCTGGGCTTCTGTTCCCTTTTCTGCAAAACCTAGGGGAAGGGCTTCCTCCATCAGGATGGGTGAGGGGTCAGAGGGGGCTGGTCCCCTGGGAGTCTGAGCACACCCAGCCCTCCTGTTAGACAGACAAGAGAAGCTGCTGAGAGATGAGGTCCAACGAGTCTCCTGCGGCGCGGGGCGCTGACAGCTTTTAGTTTGCTCCAAACCGCAGCGAATCTCCGGAGAGAGACGGTTTCTTCCTCCCGAGAAGTTTCAAAGACATTTTCCGTTTTCCCGCAGATCGTGTTCCTGACACACTGCAGAGCTATGGAAAATGTTTTGCTTTTTCTTAGACGACGCGCCGCACGCAGTTTATTTATTTATTTTTAGTTTTGTAGGTAGTTTATTACCAAGTTGGTTCGCTTCTCTCTGACCTCACCGGGTTTTGAAGGCTCTTATTCCCGCCGTGCAATGCTCACGTGCGTCCACGCGGTGGCAGCACCTCCATTGCGACCGGAGCGCCCGGGTTTCTTTCTTCTTTTCCAGAGTAGTTCCTCGGTTGGCCTTCAGATGGCGCCAACACCACAGGCCGCAGGGGCCGCGCCTCCAGGTGCCGGAGGCTGCGCGGTCGGCGGAGGCAGGGGGTGGGGAGGGGGAGGGGTGGGGGTGGCCCGACTCTCTCCCGCCTTCCTCATCCCTGGTCATTCTGATAACACACACAGGGCCCTCTGGGGCCCGGTTCCGCTCTGGGCTCTGTGAGGACAAATCAGGAGGGGAAGCAAACCAGCAAGGCGCTAGAAGCCCCCAACCCGAAACACCCCGGCTGGTCGAGGAGCAGATCGGAAATACGGGTTTTGCAGAGTCCAGGTGTGTGGAAGGGGTTGTTATGACAACCTGTGCAAACATCCCTCCCGGGGTCCTCCTGAGCGGAGCAGAAACCCGACTCCAGAGGCAAAGCAAAATGTCTCTGTCACCTTTTCTATCCGAATTATAAGGATATTTTCCCTTCCAACCCTGCTTTTCGGGGGGGGGGCGGGGAGGGGATAATAATTTTGGCCCTCAAGCAAGTGCTTTCCAGATGACATTATTCTAAACCTGGACACGCTTGTAAATACAAACTCAGAAACTGCCATTTTGGAATCTATTTTCCACGGTCCATAGTGATTTGGGGGTTTGCCCTGTGCGGTGATAACGCTTTTTTTTTTTTTTAAAGCACCTCATAAAAGCAGAGTCAATAATATTTCTCCAGGAAGCCTACGGACCAAGGAGTGTTTCTTGATCAACAGTTTGCATTTCGAGTGAAATCGTGAGCAATCGAGGTGCCTGCTGGGCGGTCCAGGAGGAGGAGAGAGAGAGAGATTTTTTATAAGACGGAGGTGAACAGAGTAAAAAGTAATACAGTCAAGCGGGCCGGGGGGACACTCAAGCCGGTCACCTGTGAGTCCAGGGCTGGGAAGCTTTATTTCACTTCGATGCAAAAAAAAAAAAAAAAAATTAAGTTAGAGACAGACTCCGGGCACCCGTAAAACGTACAGGGTTTCAGACGCGGAACTATTCGGGGGCTAGAACCTGGTTGCACTTGGCCTCTGACTTTGACTTCATCCGGAGAGAACGCCGTGTAGAGACGACGCGCACAAACACCTTTCTTTTGTTCCTCTGTTGAAAATGAACACGTCTCCGCCGCCTCCTCTCGCCTCCCCAAGGCTGAGCACCCCGGGATCCGCCCGCACCCTTTTCCTGGGGGTCGGGCGCGCCGGGGGCGCCCGAGGGCCGGGGTGCGGGCCCGGGGTGCGGGGCCGACCTGCGCTCTCCCCACCCGCCGGACGGCTTCCCGCAGAATCCGGGCCGGCCTGCAGCCCCTCCTGGGGGCGTCCCTCCCCTTCGCGCGGGCGCGGTGTCCCGTCGCCCGGGGTGTCGGAGGCGGACATATTCAGTCCGCGAACAAACTCACTTTCGGGGCACCCGGAGGAAAGGGGGAGCTTTGACGGGACGCCCTCGCGTCGCCGCAGGTCGGCACCGCGGGCTGCGCACGGTCTGGAGGCGCCCCTGGCCGTGTGGGGTCGCTCACCCCGTCCTCCCTCGGAGCCCCGGCGCCCAAATCCCCTTCCCGATCGGGAGGCGCGGGGCACCAGCCACCCGGAGAGCCGGGAGGCGGGCGCCGCGACCCGGGGCCGGGGCGGCCTCCTCGGCCGGGCCCGCGCGTCCCGGGGCGCAGCCCCCGCGCCAGGCTGGCTCGGGTTTCGCGGCGCGGGCTCTGCCCGGTTCCCGTCTTCGGGGAGCGCGGGGGTCAGCTTGTCAAAGGGAATTTATCTCCGGGAAACGCGAGAGACGCGGCGAGGCTGCAGACCGGGGGGGGCCGCCGGCGTCTACGCGGCTGGGGACCGGGGCAGGCGAGCGGGACGACGCCACCCCACTCCCCCGGACGCCACCAAACGGCCCGCGGAGCCCGGACGGCGGGCCGAGCGCACCGCGCGCGGAGGCGGCGCCGCCCCTCCCCGCACCGCCTGTCCTCCGCGGGCGCGGGGTCGCTCACCCGCTCCTGTAATTCGCCCTAGACGGTTCACCGGTCCCTCCTGCGGCCCTGGACCCGCAGACTCTCCGCTGATTATTGATTATCTGCGTAATCGATGACAGCAAGGGGGGAGGCCCCGTCCACGCCAGCCCCGCGCGCTCGCTTTGAGTCCATTACACCTGGGCGCCCGCAATCGGGAAATCTAACTATGCTCCGCATCACTCATTAATAAGAAAAATAGTCCCAGGGTCTTTGCTACTTTTAAGGTCTTTGGGGGAGATATTGGACTTCCTTAATCAATTCGATTTTATATCTCGAATTAACTTAATCTGCAAAACAGCACGGGTTTCTTCCCCACCCCCACCCCCCGGACATGGGGGCCCATTAGCCAAAATGTGATAATAAAATAAATTTTAATAAGATATCACTCTTTTTAAAAAAATCTTTTCAAGTGGAGCCTGAACGGCAGAGAAGTCCGGCTCTGCGCAGCTGGGTCTTAGAGCCGACGGATTCGGCGCTCCTCGCCCTGATTGGTGGCAGCTCCCCACAGCTGCCGGGTTATTGGTGCAAAGTCCCCGGAGGGGGCGTGGCCGGACGAAAGTAAAAACTTGCTTTCAGCAAGAAGACTTTTGAAACTTTTCCCAATCCCTAAAAGGGACTCTGCCTCTTTTTCCGGGCTCGGCGGGGCAGCCACTCTGGACCCCGGCTCGCGGGCCCTCGGGGCTGCCTCTTGGCTGGGGGGCCCGGAGAGCCGCCTTCCCCCCGCTGGCGCGGACGCAGGGGCCGGCCTCGGTGCTCTGCGCGCGTGGCGTCCCCGCCGCGTCCCCGGCCGCCCGCCCCGGCGGCCGCCCTCCGGTCCCGAGAGCGAGCGGGCGAGCAGGGGCCGGCGCTGCGCTCGCCGGGGCGCGCCCCCCAGGATGCCGACCCGCCCGGTCCGCTGACGACCGAGCGACCCTTCTCCGCGCGCGGGCGGGCGCCTCCCCCGCCTCGCCCCCGAGGCCGCCCGGCGCCCGGGGCTCCCCACCCCCCACCCCGGCCCGCCGGCTCCCTTCCTCCCGCTCCCCCGCTCCCTCGCCTCCCTCTCGCTTTCGCAGGGCCTGCCCCGCGGTCCGTGCGCGCCGGCGGCGGCGAGCCGTCTCGGACGCAGCATGCAGGCGCGCTACTCCGTGTCCGACCCCAACGCCCTGGGAGTGGTGCCCTACTTGAGCGAGCAGAACTACTACCGGGCGGCGGGCGGCTACGGCGGCATGGCCAGCCCCATGGGCGTCTACCCCGGCCACCCGGAGCAGTACGGCGCGGGCATGGGCCGCTCCTACGCGCCCTACCACCACCACCAGCCCGCGGCGCCCAAGGACCTGGTGAAGCCGCCCTACAGCTACATCGCGCTCATCACCATGGCCATCCAGAACGCGCCCGAGAAGAAGATCACCCTGAACGGCATCTACCAGTTCATCATGGACCGCTTCCCCTTCTACCGCGAGAACAAGCAGGGCTGGCAGAACAGCATCCGCCACAACCTCTCGCTCAACGAGTGCTTCGTCAAGGTGCCCCGCGACGACAAGAAGCCGGGCAAGGGCAGCTACTGGACGCTCGACCCGGACTCCTACAACATGTTCGAGAACGGCAGCTTCCTGCGGCGCCGCCGGCGCTTCAAGAAGAAGGACGTGCCCAAGGACAAGGAGGAGCGCGCCCACCTGAAGGAGCCGCCCCCGGCCGCGGCCAAGGGCGCCCCGGCCGGGCCCCCTCCGGCGGACGCGCCCAAGGAGGCCGACAAGAAGGTGGTGATCAAGAGCGAGGCGGCGTCGCCCGCGCTGCCGGTCATCACCAAGGTGGAGACGCTGAGCCCCGAGAGCGCGCTGCAGGGCGGCCCGCGCAGCGCCGCCTCCACGCCCGCCGGCTCCCCCGCCGGCTCGCTGCCCGAGCAGCACGGCGGCGCGCCCAACGGGCTGCCCGGCTTCAGCGTGGAGAGCATCATGACGCTGCGAACGTCGCCGCCGGGCGGCGAGCTGAGCCCCGCGTCCGGGCGCGCGGGCCTGGCGGTGCCGCCGCTCGCGCTGTCCTACTCGGCCGCGCCGCCCGCCGCCTACGGCCAGCCGTGCGCGCAGGGCCTGGAGGCCGGGGGCGCGGGCGGCTACCAGTGCAGCGTGCGCGCCATGAGCCTGTACACCGGCGCCGAGCGGCCCGCGCACATGTGCGTCCCGGCCGCGCTCGACGACGCGCTCCCGGACCACCCGAGCGGCCCCACGTCGCCCCTGAGCGCGCTCAACCTCGCCGCGGGCCAGGAGGGCGCGCTCGCCGCCGCGGGCCACCACCACCAGCACCACGGCCACCACCCGCCGCAGGCGCCGGCGCCCCAGCCCCCGCCGGCGCCCCAGCCCGGGGCCCAGGCGGCCTCCTGGTATCTCAGCCACGGCGGGGACCTCAACCACCTCCCGGGCCACACGTTCGCGGCCCAGCAGCAGACTTTCCCCAGCGTCCGGGAGATGTTCAACTCCCACCGGCTGGGGATGGAGAGCTCGGCCCTCGGGGAACCGCAGGTGGGCACCAACGCCACCTGTCAGCTGCCCTACAGGTCCGCGCCGTCCGTCTACCGCCACGCCGCCCCCTACTCCTACGACTGCACGAAGTACTGACCCGCCGGGCCGCCCCCCTGCGCCGCCCGCACCCGGACCTCTCCGACCGGTCAGGCTGCAGACTCGCAGAAAGAACCCAGACGGGCCCACCAGCTTTTTTTCTCAGACCCGGGAGCAGAGAGAGCCCCGCCGGCCTCAGGTAACTTTCCTTCGCGGCCCCGTTTCCGAGATCCGAAATGACGCCCGCGCGCAGGGAGATGAATATCCATCGAGATGAATATTGAGTTTTAAGGCCCCCTCCCCTCCTTCCAGGATGGTCGTGCTCACTGCTCCAGCTGGGGTTTCGAAAATTAAGTTACGGACCAAACCCCAGAGCGATCCCCGTAACGACTCTCTGTAGGGCCCCCCATAGGCCTGCGGGGGTCTCTGTAGAGGACTACGTGCTGTGTGTAATTTTAAAGTTCTCTAACCGTGCTGTACAAATGTGTGCATTTGTAACCGGGCTGTGCGTTGTTGCTGTTTAGAGCCATTAATATAATATTTAAAGTTGAGGTCACTGGATACGTTTTCATCTTGCCCAAGCATTTCTAACTGCCAAAATGAAAATTTAAGAAACCTACGTGGGGTTTATACCCCCCGCCCCCCCCCCCCCAGTACACTTAGGAGACATAAATTCTCCCCCCCCTCCCCCGTGGTAGGTCTTTTACAAAACAAGGAAATAATTTATTTTGTTGTTGTCGTTGTTGTTGGCGGATAAAGAAGTCAAGTATCTGATACTTTTTATTTACAAAGTGTGACGGTTGGTTTTGTATAGTAGAGTCCTCCCTGAGCGTTCCGAAAAGAGAGAAAAACTTTAAAAATTTAACTTCACCTGTGTTTGTCTTATGTGGTCTTCATGGTTGTACTTACCTTCAAATAAACCCGTGTTCTTTTCTGCCCAAAGTCCGGACAGTGTGCTTGTGTCCTCGCATTGTTAAAAAACAAGGTGTGTTTGCAAATGCACCTGTTTTGATGGTCTTTGTTACGCAGGTGGGTGAGCAGGGCCCCTCGCGGACGCTCACGGGGCCTGGGGGGGCACTCCCCTATTCAGTTGCTAGTGACCGAAAGCACTTTCCTTGAATTCAGATCCCACCCCGGCCTGGGCAGTCAAGAACAGCCTGGTTGGACATGGATGCCCGGAGGACTGGGTGCCGTCAAGTTATTCGCTGTAAACGCATTTTGCTAAAAGCAAAAAGAAAAAAAGAAAAGAAAAACAAAAACAAAAAACAAACGCCAGTTGTCAGAACAAATAGTCCCGTGGCCCATTCCATCTCACAGTCCAGGGATCCCCCGCTGAGGAGGCAGAGGAGGGAAGATCAACGTGTTTCATGAGCTCCAATTCCTAAAATGCGGACTTCCTTCCCCACTGTCGCGGCTTTTCCAGAAAAGATCTTGCAGCGGGCCTGAAAAGGTCCAGAGGGGATTGATGCTGGAGAGTTTAATGGCCGTTCCCGGTGGCGATCAGCTCAGGTGGATTTCAGACCTCTTTACTCCTCGATACGATTTCTGAATCGTGACCCTATTGCAGTGAAAAATTGTAGCAGCTCCTTGGCCTTCGAATATAATTTACAGTGCTTCTGGAATGCTAAACATATCGACTCTTCCAGGACTGTAAATAATAGGGGGGGTTCCTTGCCTTTTCAATTTTGATATCTTGTCCTTTAAAAATTTTCAGTAGCAATGAAACCATTTGTGGGGGGGGGCGCTGGAGTGGAGGGTGGGGGGTGGTTTTATGATCTGTTTCACTGGCCCCAAGGCACAACCCCCCCCTCCCCGGCCGGTCTCTGCGCGTGCGAATTTTGTGGCCAGGGCTCCAAATTGGGGGTCGTTTCCCACCCATGTAGGTGAGCCGTGCCTTGCTAAGGGTGAAGCCCCTCGTGGACTTAACATTTCAGGTGACGATGATTCCTGCAGGAAGGTCTTCCTCGGTGCCGTGGCGTTGGACATAACCTGGTCTGTGATGTTTCATCCGTGGGACTTGGTCTCCAAGTCCTGCTGACGCAGAACTGCGGGAGGTGTGAGCGGAATAAATTTCCCCATATGTGCAACACGGATTCTTTCGATCTGTAGCCCCAGACGCGGCCAGTGGTTAAGGCTTAAAGGCTGATTTGATTCCTTCTCATGGTGCTCGTTGGTGGGGGAGCCCGGGGGTTGGTGTGTGACCTCCAGCAGGCTCCCAGGCCGCCTGCCTTGGGTGAGGGAGCTGGACTAGCCGGCCAGGAAAGAGAGGGAAACAGAGGCGCCTCTCCCAGCGGCAGCCCAGGCCAGCCCGCCTTGCCCAGCGCCTGCACTCCGGTCCCTTTGCTCCTGTTCCCCCGGTGATGGTGCCGCTGGCTTCCAGGAGGGTAGCCTGGCTGGCTTTCTCCTTCCCCAGACTTTTCATAGCGTCTGCCCTGATGGCACGTCCTCCTCTCAAGATTCGGAGTTCGGCGGAGGTTTGGGAGACGCACAGGAAGTACAGGGGAGAGAAACTGGAAAGGATTTGGCGGGATCCGAGCTTCCACTGAAACCACACTGGGATCTTCTGTTCTGGGGGGAGGCCCCCCAGCAAGAAGTGCCTGTGCCCTGACGCTCAAGAGGGGACCCCCACCTCAGAGAGGCCACAGAGCACCCTTCCTTTTCCCCAGGAATGTGGGCTGCTGGAGGGATTGTTTGGGGCTTTATCTGGGCCTCTGGAGGTGGCAGACGAGGTGCTGGGATGCCCTGGAACCCCGAAAGCTTCCGGAGTCCAAGGCCCAGGGCCCAGGGCAGGTTCGGGGAAGCTTCCCCAGAAGGCCCGCCCTGTGTGCTGGCCCTGTGCTCGGGCTCAGCACTCCCGCCCCAGCAGCCCCGGCATGACTCGGGCCTAGGGACTGAGCGGCCTCGGGGTGCCGGTGCTCCCCTGCGGGGTGGGGAGACCCAGCGAGGCACCCCGGGGCCAAGGGGTTTTGGGGCCGCTTTGCCAAGCACTGCTGCCCTGGTGTGTCTGGCGCCCTTGTGCGGGGCCCAAGCTCTCCTTGATCCTGCTCCCCTCCCCCTTGCTTCTGCCGCTCGGAGGCCCAGGGCCTTTCAGGAAAAGGGGAAAGGAGGTGCGGATGGAAGGGCCTGGATGCTGGTCGTGGGCTCAGGGACTTCTGGGTGGGTGGCCGTGGGGTCCACGCAGCTCAATTGGCAGGAAGCCCCGGCGAGACCCACGTTCCTTCCAGATCCGGTCCCACGGGCCAGGCAGGTCTCAGCTACAGCAGATAAAATGGGCGCAATGCGTGCAACCCCAGCACCGTAGCAGAGAGCAGTTCCCACAGCGTTAACCCTGGACGCCCCACTGGCCTTGGCGGCCCGGGCCGGTTCTAACCAGGACACAGGCAGCTGGGAAAGACCTCCTGGCTTCCCAGACTCCAGAACGTTCCCAGCCCCATCGAGGCTGCAGCTGCGGCCGCCTCGGCTCTGGTAAGACTCAGAGACGTGCCCCACCCTCGTGGCGTTCAAAGGGAGATGGACGGACCTGTGGCGTGTGGCCCGGCCCAGGCCCCTCTCCCAAGGCAGCTGAGTCTGCCACCAGGTGGTCCCCATCCCCTGGTTCAAGAAGCCTGTCCCCACCCACACCCCAATCACAGTGACTGACGTGTGTCCCCTCACTGCTGGAGCATTGGCCTAGGCATTCCAAGACCACACGATGCCGTGCGAACAAACCATTTCCCCTCTCTGGCCTCAGTCTTCTTATCTGTAAAATGACCAGGGGGGTGGAAGGGCGTTTGGGGCGTCCAGCACTTCCCTCTCCGGTACAGTCAAGCCCCTGCGGGGGGGGCCCTCACTCACCCCCACGCCCCTGCCTTGCTGGTAAGAAATGAAGGTCAGAAGTGAGAGGGAGGAGCCAGTGTCCTGGGGTCCTGTGAACTTTGGTTCTTGGCTCCTAAATCTTTTGGGGTCCCTCTCCTCTCTTCTACCCCAAGATTGCCTCGGTCGCCTTTGGGCCTGGGAGAGGCTTGTAAGCTACATTCAAAGCAGAGAGACTGGAGTCCCCAGAACACCCTCCCTCCCCCGTGACACCAGCCCTGGGCCCGAGTTCTTGCTTTCTCACTCCACTGTCCCTCCCAAATCCAGAACCCTGGCCGGTGTCGGCCAGGGCTGGCCTGACGGGAATTCACTGATAACCATGAACCTGAGGTGGCGTAAAGAGAGAAATGGGAGGAGACCCATTAATTAACAGAGAACCCGCTTTCTCCAGGGTGTGCGGGGTCTCAGCACCTGTGTCTGGTGCCTCGGGGACCCTGCGCCTGTGTCGTCCCAGGCGGGACGCTCCTGACCCTCAGGGTGCCGGTGGACGTGGGTGCAGCCAGGGCGGGGCGGGGTGGCTGGACTCTAGGTGAGCAGGCCCACGGGGCCGGGGACCGGGGCCACTGCATACTTGAAATGCTTTCCCAAACTTTGAGACGCACTCCCCGCCTGCCTCCTGTTTGCGTGGCCTCCGCTGTCGCTGCGGAATGCCTGCTCTCTGACAGAGGTGTGTAAGGAGGGAGCACGGTGTTGGAGGGAGTTTGCAGGCAGGACGGCCACCGCGCCGGATGGGACGCCACCGCCTGGATTCCCACAAGCCTTTCTGGGGCTTCGGCAACATTCCCGCTTCACGGCGAACACTGAGAGACGAGAGACGCAGCCTGTGCCCAGCGTGATTCTCAGACATGGACGTGTGTCTCTGGCTCTTGGGGCTTCTGGGTGTCGAGCTGGTGGGCGCTTCCTCCCGGGGCTGTGGGGGGGGGGGGGGGGAACCTGGCACCAGGTGGGGGGGAAGGTGGGCTGGCAGACGCACAGGCCCCCTGGCCGCACAGATCCTGCCAAGGAAACAGCGTTGGGGCCTGGGGAGGGCTGCCCCAGCCTGGCGTACAGCTCTGAGCTCAGTCCGTGTGCCCACCCAGGCTGGAGGTCACAGAGGCCCCTCTGACCCCTGGCTTAGTGGCCCTTGGCCCTGGGTCTTACCTTTCCCAGCAGCCCCCTGGGGGCTCTCTCTCGGCCCGTGTTGTTTTCACAGGCAGCCTCCTCAACGGCGCCTTTCCAAGCCGAACCCCCACGCAGGACCGCAGGGCCGCCCCCTCTAGCTCTCTGGGCCCATTCCTCATCCGAAACACGGTAGGACCGCCAACCGGGGTTATAGTTGAGAACGAGTGATCCCAACCCAGGGCGGGAAAAGTCCTTCGGTGGCACCCAGGCCCAGGACGCCCGGCTAGCTGTCCGGCTCTTTGGACTCGGCCAACTGTATGGACCCCGACTGCCCGTTTTAGGCCCTTGAAACTCCTGCTGGGAGCAGTATGGGCTCTAAAGAAATCAGTAATTTGGAAAATCCTGCCCTGCTCTCCGGGCTTCAGCAGAGCCGCCTTACCTTCCTGGCCCCCTCCCCCCACCCACGCAGCAGCAGGCCCCTGCTCCAGACACACGTCACCGAGCCTCTGAGGACACTTGAGGGTGTCAGGCCTCCGAGAAGCCACCTTGGCAGGAAAGCGTGTGCGTTCCAACCCCCTGTTCTACCTATGGCCTCCGCGGTCTGGGGAGTTCAGTGTCCATCTGTAAAATGGGCGAATCCACCCCACTCTCTTTCGTAGAGGCTGTGAGGGTTCTGGAGGGAGCTCCCACGGGTCCCTTGGTGGCCACACACAGCAGCCCTATTATAATGGGGCCATCCCCCCCGGCTGCGACACCTCCTCATGTTAACTTGCTGGCCTCAGTGTCCTGGTCTGCAGGATGGGGGTGAGGAGGACTTCTGTGTCCTAAAGCCAGGAGGGGGCGGGACGTGACCCCGGGGAGCTCTTAGGAAGGTGCCAGCACACGGCCACATTGGAGACGTTTCAGTTGTTAATGTCGCCGTTATCACCACCATCTCCAGCGTGGTCCCCGGTGACCCACCCTCTCCTCACACCTGCTGCAGGTAGAGAATCGTCCCTCCGCGTGTGTAGACTTGTCAACAGTGTGATGCCCACGTGTGGAAAGAAGACAGACCATCCTTAACTCGAGTGTCTGCTTTCCAGTTTACTCAAGGGGCCAGGAAGGGGTGCTGCCCTTGGGGAGGGCTGGCTTGGAGCGCCTCCTGTCTCTCCCCTCCCCTCAGCCTTGGCCTCTGTGGTCCTGCCTGGTGCCCCCTGCCCTCATCCCACAGGGACCCGATTTCTGCGGGGGCCCCAAGTAGGAACGGCCAGGGGTCCTTCCGGGAGCCCGCGGGCACGCTGGAAACGTCAGGGCTTTGCCGCAGGCTGGGGGAGGCTGGCGCTGCCTTCAGAGGAGCCTGCAGTTTGGGGGCGATGTGAAGACTACGAGCCTAGGGAGAACTTTTCGTGTCCCCACGGGGCTCCCCGGCTCCCGGAGTCAGCCGGTCGCCTCGCAGGCTCCCCCGCCCGCCTCCCGCCAGGCCTCAGCAGGGGCCTCGGCACACCGACCTTCCGCACGGGGGCGCATCGGCGCCCGGACGCCGGGGACTGTGCCCTGCGCTCCCCGGAAACGCCCCGGCGAGGGGCTCCTTCCGACGGCGGCCCCTCCTAGGCTCAGGTTACAGACTCGCCGCCCGGGAGCCCGGGGTGCGCCCCGCGCGGGGGGCCCGGCTGGGGCGCCGCGCGGGGTTCTGCCTCCCGGGGATGCTGTGCGGGCGCGCGGGGCCGGACGTGCCTCTCCAGACCGCGCCTACAACTTGGGGTTTTGTTGTTGTTGTTTTTATTCTTTTTCTCTTTCCTCCCGGACTGTCAGGGCCCCGCCCACCAGGCTGGCGGTCCCCTCCCCGGCCGGCCCTCGCCCGAGCGGGGCGGTGTCTGCGGCCGCACAGATTCAAGCTGGGGTGCGCCTCGGAGTTCAGCGGCGCCGCGGGGACGCGCCTCTCCGGAGAGGCCGGGGTGTGCGCGCGGGACCTGGGGTGCCGGGCAAGCTCCGGGGAGGGCTCGGGGCGCGGGGGGCGCGGCGCGGCGCCCGCTCGTCACCCCTGGATCCGTCGGCGCGGGCGCTGCGGCGGGACCTCGAGCTGGATGCGAGCTTGGGCTCGGCGGGGGCGCGCCGGGCTGGAGAGGCCGGGTGACCCGGGGACCGCGGAGCCGGCGCGGAGGCTCTGCTTGCACCCCAGGGTTGAGAGGGGGCCCCGGCGAGAGCCGGACCGAGGACGGCGCCCCTCCCCCTCCCGGCTGGAGCGCCGCCCTCGACACCCAGGCCGGAGCCGGGCTGGGCTGGACGCTCCGGCCGAAGCCACCCCGCAGCGCCCGAGGGAGGCCCGGAGGTGCCCCAGCGCCCGGCCCGGCACTCCCTCTAGCCGCTGCAGCCCCCAAACCGGTTTTTCGACCCTGCCTTTGACTTCCTTTTGCGCGTTGTCCGACCTCCCCACCGCCCTGCTGGCTATCGGGAAGCCCCACGCCTGAGTTACTTCATGAACTCCCCACTTTGGAGTGGGGTTCTCCCGCCTTTCGCTTCTTCGGGGGTGACCTGGCCGCGCCCAACCAGGTGTCGCCTTTCTGTGACAGCAGCGGCCGCAGACATGCCCCGCCCCCGAGCCCCGCAGTGCCTCGGGCCCCCTTTCCCTCGAGCTGGGGAGCTGGGCGGTGGGCCATTCCTGCGCCCACCTGAGCCCTCACCCCCCCCCCCTTGGCTTTGGCCTCCCCACGTGTTTTACTCAATGAAACGCTAATTCAGTTATTCCCAGTGGGGTTTTTTCCTTTTAAAAAATTTCCGCAGACACCTAAACAGAAACTAGTCAGGCTAATGCCCATCCTCACCCTGCTGGCCGGCCTCTGAGCCGAAGAGGTCTCCTTCCGAGGCGGAATTATTCAGGGTTACTTGATTCAAAGCCTGACGTGGCCGAATGTAAAATGAGACAGGGGTGGGGGCGCTTACACCCCAGGGTGAGTGGGTGGGGGGTGTGGCGAGCACGCAGGCTTCCCAAATGCTTAATGTAATCACGGGCCAGCTGCCTGTACTTGTAAAGTTGTTATAACCCCCTCCTTGGTATAAACAGGAAAGCGCAGCATAGAAAGCAAGAGACCCGCGTTCACAAATACCAGCCCTCCCCGCCAGCTGCCAGAGTCCCCTTTTATGGCGCTCCTGGCCTGCACCCCCACCGCAGAGACCCTGGCTTCTCCCCTCTGAACTCTCCAAGAGGGTTTATTTTGAAACCCCTCAATCCAGCTGTGGACCAGGTACCCCCGCCCACCCGAGCGCCCCCGTGGCCTGGGGCAGGGGCCTCCGGAGAGGCTGGGAGTCCTCTTTCAGGTCCCCAGCCAGGGAGCCCTGGAGGTAGAGGCTTGTGGCCTCGAGGGTTTCTCCAAGGAGAGCGGCCTCCTCCTCTCAAGAGACTCCCAAACTTCTTAGATGGACGCTCCTCTCCCCCGACCCAAATATCTAAAAAAAAAAAAGAGACCTCAGGAGGCGTTTTATGAGATCCTGCTGTCTCCACATTGACGAAGCTTGAGAGAAGAAAAGACCTTTTGTGGGAATTCTCCGGATTACTGGGCTCCCCAAGGCCAGCGGCAAAACTCACCCCTGAGCCCCCCGCCCGTCCCACCTCGCCTTCCTGGCCCAGCAGACCCTGCGCGAGCCACGGCGGTCTACATCCTGCCTCACTGACTGTGTGTGCTTACAGCGTCAACGGGTGGACGTGATATTTCAAACATCAGATCAGTGCGTTTATATATTGGGTGCCCGGAAATTTTTCCAAATAAACACAGCTTGATTCAACTTGGGTGGGCGGACTTATCAACAGACTAATTCTATAAACAAATGAAGGACTAGCCCCGAAACCGATTGGCTGGTATCAAAAAGACACGTGGAGGGAAAAGCTTGGAGTTTTTCAGCAATGAAATTTTAATTAATGTGGGTGGGCTGAGCGCACAAGGACTGTTTATCATAGACAATTTATTTTCCAGCGCTAAGTCAACATATAATAGCAAACTTACAACAATTATTTAACATTTTTAAAGCCATGAAGGGACAGAGCACGGAGCGGCCAGGGAGAGCGGCGGACCGGCAGGCAGTGGCACCGCGGGCGCCTGGGGAGGGCCCTTGCGGCGCAGGGCGCAGTCCCTGAGCCCCGGGGTCGCCTGCGTCTTGGGGGAGCGCAGCGCCGGCTCCCGCTCGCCATGAGCCACCTCTTCGGCCCCCGGCTGCCTGCGCTGGCCGCCTCGCCCATGCTCTATCTGTACGGCCCCGAGAGACCCGCGCTGCCTCTGGCCTTCGCCCCCGCGGCCGCGCTGGCCGCCCCGGGCCGGGCAGAGCCCCCCCAGAAGCCGCCCTACAGCTACATCGCCCTCATCGCCATGGCGATCCAGGACGCGCCGGAGCAGAGGGTCACCCTGAACGGCATCTACCAGTTCATCATGGACCGCTTCCCCTTCTACCACGACAACCGGCAGGGCTGGCAGAACAGCATCCGTCACAACCTCTCGCTCAACGACTGCTTCGTCAAGGTGCCCCGCGAGAAGGGGCGGCCGGGCAAGGGCAGCTACTGGACGCTCGACCCGCGCTGCCTGGACATGTTCGAGAACGGCAACTACCGGCGCCGGAAGAGGAGGCCCAAGCCGGGCCCCGGGGTCCCCGAGGCCAAGCGGGCCCGCGCGGAGACGCACGAGCGCGGCGCAGAGGCGCAGCCCGGGCCGGGAAGCGGGGCCGCGCGCCGGGGCCCCGCGACCCCGCGGCGGGAGGGAGCGCCCGCGCGCCCCTCGCCCCTCCGGGACGGCGCCTCTCCGCCTGCGCCCCTGTCTCCGGAGGAGGACGTGGGCGACGCCGTCCAGGGCTCAGCGGCGGCCTTGGCCACGGGCCAGGCGGCGCGCACGGTGGATGGCCCGGGGTCCCCTGCGCGCCCTGCCCCCCACAGCTCCCCAAAGAGCGCCGACAGGTCCAAGAGCTTCAGCATAGACAGCATCCTGGCGGGACGGCAGGACCAGGAGCCCTCCCGAGAGGCCGGGATCCCGGGGGGCGCCAAGCCTGGGCCCCGCAGCTGTCTGGGTGCCTCGCTTCTGGCCACTTCCACGAGCCTTTGCCCCCCTTTCAACGCTTCCCTGATGCTCGACCCCCACGTCCAGGGCGGCTTTTACCAGCTCGGGATCCCCTTCCTGTCGTATTTCCCGCTGCAGCTTCCCGACGCGGTGCTCCACTTCCAGTGAATCCAGCTGTGGCCTCTGGCGTGGCTCCTTCCCCCTCTCTGGTCTGAGCTGGCCAGCGGCCGGCCGGCCGGGGTCCCATCGCCAGGGGGAAGGAGTCACTTTAAAAAAACAAACAAAGGATCTTTTCTTCTGCAACGTGTGGATCCCGGGAAGTGTTACCAACTTCAGTGCTCGGGTGGGCAGGGCCTCCTGCCCCCTCCAAGGTGAGGTGGACTTTCCCACACCCAGAGCACCTTCGGAGATTTCAGAGACACTGCCTGCTAGGCCGTGGGCATCTCAGAGGGTCTGCGGAGAGAGCTGGAGAATTCCTTGGCCTCGGGGCAGTCTCATCTTCCCGTCCTGAGGTCCTGCGCGTCCAGAGCAGCGGGGCCCAGATCGGACAGCAGGACCCACAGAGGCAGCGAGGGAGGCTTCCGACAGAACCGTCTATTTGACTGTGGCCGCTCCCTGGTCCCCGCGGCCCAGGGCTTGGCTTTGGATCTGGTGATGGGCGTTCACAGCTGGGTTTGTCCCTGAAGTCCAGCTGTGGGGACACCAGGAGTGGCCTCTGTTTTTCAGGTTCTTTAGGGGATTCCAGGGCCTGGTGAGATTTAAGGCTAATGTCCAGGTTGAAGCTAAGAAACCACACTTCTATTTTAAATAGAGAATTTCTCTTTTTTCTTTCTTTCCAGAGAGTAAAAGGAATATGCTATCTTATTTGGCTAGATGCTTGACCCTTTTCTCTGCGATGACGGCCCTGTGACAATTCCATGTTAACCAGCTCTATGAAGAAAGTGCACTCTGTAAAGTAGCGTTTTGTCACATTATGATAGCTCAGCAGTCAATTCCCGTGATCTCCAAGACATGTCACCGACATTGGCAGGCATCCTGCTCTGTCGCTTTTGTTTTTAAGGGATCGAAAGGGAGCAGGGGACACCGGAAGCGTGTGGCGGGGAGGGACGGTGTCGTAGACAACAGAAGATCTTCCATTTGTGTGTTTCTTTCAAGCTCTAGGTTTGGTTTTTGCTGCATTTTCCAGAATTGTGGCGTAAAGGACCACTTGTCCTCAACAGAGTCGGATGAAAGAAACCCACACCAAAATGCAGATACTGGGGAGGGTGGGCCATGCTGCGCAGAGAGCAGGAATCTTCTGGTATCTGCTGGAGGTGCCTCTCTGGACCCCAAAGAACAGTTTTTCACACACCCTCCCTCCAAGCCTCTACCCAGTGGGCCTAGAGCCCATGGCTAAATAAACACCTTGTGGAGGTGACTGGAAATCGGGGGCGGGGGGCAGGAAGGTGGGGGCGGGGAGGGGTGTCCTGCAACATAGATCTGGTTAAAAAAAATGGAGATTTTTACAGCCCAGTTCAGTTTGGAACTTTCTGGAAGTGCATCTAAGCCTTACAGTATCCCTCTTTGGGTTGCGCTGGGTGGAAAACTGGGTTTTCTGAGCCTCCAGGTTACTTTAATTTTATCCGATGGGGGACAAGGCACCGTAAGTCATGAGTCCTGGAGGGAGACTGAAATAGATCTCCAAAATACCTTTAAAATGAACACAAACTTTACCACAAGAGAACCTCGTGGCTCTTACAGTCGAAAGGACATTGCGGGCACGCGTCGTGGTTTAATTATGAGTAAGCCCAGAGCTGGCTTCCCGAGAACTTGTTCTTAGAGCCGTGTCCTCCCGGGGCATCAGTCTCCTCCAGCATGTTCTCCCCAGGTTGGGGGGACGTTTTGGGGAGCCGCAGGGTGTCCTGGGTGTGAAGAGCTTTGACGGGGCCCCTCTGTCGGGATCCAGGCTCCTGTGATTGGCCGGCAGTGGAAGCCCGTCTAGGGTGTGTTGTTAATCCAAGTCTCAGCCCCTGTGAATAAAGTTGTCTTTTCATTAACCTCTCAGTGACCGGTTCAGTGGATTGCTGGGGGCGGGGGGGGGGGGGGGGGGGTAAGCAAACAGTGTAGTAGGAGAGAGGAGTCAGGGGTTATATGTGGGAGCCCCGTCAGCATCTCCGGGGCTCTGGCTTCCAAGGGAGCCCAGCCCGGTGGGTGCTGCCGGAAACCGGATAGAAACACTGCAGAATACGCTGCGCTTTTAATGTTTTCTCTTTGGGTTTGATTTGCTGTCTCATGTGTCTTGTTAATTTATGATGGCTGATTTCTGGAGAAGCCAATAACCTAGTCCTGTCATGTTTAAAGGGCGGTATTTTAGAGTCACAGTTCCAAAAAGTGTAATGTAAACATTAGTTTTATGGCTCAGGAAAAAAAAATGGCGGTATATATGTGCGTTGTAAGAGAGTTTATAGTGACATAAATAGAACTTTGGTTACCTAATCCCCTCCCTTTTCTGGTTTGGGGCTGAAGGGAATGAGCAGGAGGGTGACGGCACTGGCAGAATCGGAACAATCCCACGAAGGTCCCTTCCGCGGAAGAAGAAGAGGACCTGTGTGTCTTAGCGACCCAGACACCCGCTCCAGTGTTCGGGCTGTCATCACGGCTCCAAACTACAGACCAGCAAGAAAAACACAGTTTCCGCTCTCAATTAAAGCAAACTCACCTTTGTATTTAAAAACCATTTTTTTAATGTTTATTTGTTTTTGAGAGAGAGAGACAGAGACCGAGCACGAGCAGGGGAGGGGCAGAGAGAGAGGGAGACACAGAATCCGAAGCAGGATCCAGGCTCTGAGCTGTCAGCACAGAGCCCGACGCGGGGCTCGGACTCACAAACTGAGATCATGACCTGAGCCGAAGTTGGACACTCAACTGACTGAGCACCAGGGGCCCCTCCCCTCTGAATTTAGTGTAGATCAGAACAGCCTGACCGTCTACTCTTAGGCAACCCTGGAGACACGCTTCTGGGTTCCCTGCTAAACAAAGGGAACAGATTCCATCTTCTGAAAAGGGGGTTTGGTTCAAGCTCAGTGCTCACACGCACGCTGATCACACTGCGCACGCTGATGGGTGCACTGGTCCTGAGGGAGAGATGACGGGTGTGTAACGTGCAATGATAAATACATGAGTGTGAAATAACACATATGCATGGGCACATACGTGTATGCCTGCATTTGTATATGTGCATGTGTGTGCATGTGTGTATATGTCCAACGTACACAAATGCTCAGAAATTCATCTTTTTTCATGTAAGTGGGACAGATGAGCTCAGATCAAGCGCTGAATCCTTACAAACGAACACAAGTATCGGTATCTTCAGAAAGAGTTTCTTTTTCTATATCGTTCAAGCCGGGAAACATTTGGGCTTTGCACCCCTATAATGAAAGTAACGAAGATTTCATTAAAGAATCTTGGAAGACACCCCACCATTGAGACCTTTATTTGTACGATTTTTACAAAAATAGAACTTTGCAAAGGCCTTTTTGTTTGGTGCTGGATGTCCGTTGGCTCTTGGAGTAGCTAATGGCCCTCCCGGGTCTCCGAAGCCCCCTAAGGTTTTCCAGACCCTGAGCAGGACGTGATTTGCCATTTTCGGATCTGGTCGCATCTGTCTGGGAGGGACGCCATGTGTGGTCCCTACCACTTCGCGGAGAGCGGTCAGCATGCGTCCGTGTGTGGGTAGAGCACCCGCCCACGTGATGTTGCCGGAGCCCGTCTGCACGGACGCTGGTTCGCTGACGCGAGCCCCGTAACCGTGGGTGGTGCGTCCAGCAGCAGGCTCTCAGGCCAGGGCCACGGCCCTGTCCACTTCCCACCCCCACGGTGGCTGGAGACGTCTTGCCTCCACGAAGTGGGGGCTGCTCCACAGAGTGAAACAGGCTGATACGCAAGGTTTATTATTTAAGAAGAAGGAGCGTGCGTCTCTCGGAAAAGTAAAACTCTTCGGATCCACGTTTCCAGGGGTTTTGGAAAATCTGCATGAACACAGCGAGTTCTCTACTTGTGGTTGCCCCGAGGCTCCTGACTGAGGACGCCCAGACTTGGGGTTCCCCAGGGTCAGGCAGGGGCTATCCCTGTGCCCAGTGGCGCGGTGCAGGCCCCCAGGGAGCGGGAGGCCGGGGCGAACTCACGGCATCCGTGTGCCCCTTGCCCTGGGCAGACCCCACGAGGGGCCCCATGTGGCTTCGAGCCCAGGGCCTACATCACGGCGGGCACGTGAGAGCGAGCACAAAATGTAGCTTTGTCCCTGGAAGGTGGACATAAGTGGGGGGGGGACCAGAGCCCATGTCCTAGGTCCTGGGGGGGTGCCGAGCCAACTCAGGTGGGGCCAGGAGGAGGGAGGGCGAAGGGGACACGGAGGGGCAAAGGTTTGGTCTTAACACCTTCCCACCGGGCCTGAGAATCTGTGTTCCTGCAGGAAAACAGAAAGGCACTTAGATGGGCCGAAAGAAGAGACTGGGGTGGAGGGGGGCGCAGGGCCCGGGAGAAGGGCCCCCATGGTGAGCAGGGGTGAGTGTGGCTGAAGCCACAGGGCTGGGCTGGGTAGGAGCTGGGGAGAAACACCCCGACCTCTCTCCTCTCCTGCCTTCCGGCCCTGTGTTCACACCTCCGATTGCCCGCCCCCCAGAGGTCCAGCCGACAGGGACAGGCACAGTGGGCAATGCAGCGCGTGGGGGTCGGCCTGCAAGGACCGAGGGGTGGAATGCACTGTCGTGGGGGCGGGGCAGACAGCACCCGCCGCCCCCAGTTGGGGGTCCTTCCTGCAGGGCCCCGACCGCACTGTCGGTCCGAGAGCTTAGACAGGACGTCCTGGACCCCACGGACGCTGCAGCTGGCCTCCCAGAACACTGGGTTCTCCCAAGCTTCCTAGAGAGGTGACTTAGCAGGCAGGGCCTGGTCTGGACTGAGCCTCCGAGGGCCCTGCTTCCGGCTGTACAGGGTCTGCCTTCCCAGCTCTGAGCCTGAGCGCCCGGGGGCTGTAAGGACTGTGCACGGGTCTCTGTGAGTTCACCGAGCACCTAGAACAAAGTTACCTTTTACTAAAAGTGTCCGGAATGTGGCCGGTGCCATCTCCTCCCGCAGGACAGGACGCGTGGACCACACGCTGGCGAGGGCGTCCTCCAGCCCACGCCCGGAGCACGCAGGGCACAAACAGCGTCCGGCGTCAGGACATCGTGAGTGTTACCCTGGCTGTGTGTCCTTGGGGCCCCAGGCAGAAACTAACAGCTCTGCTCTGCCCAGTGCACGCTGCGTGACATCGGCCCAGTGACCCACCTCTTCTGTCCCTCAGCTTTCTCATCCGTAAGACGGGGATGGCATTCGTAACTGCTTCGCGGCGCTGACCTGAGCAGGGGAGTGAGCGATGGGGGTGAGGGCGTAAGACAGCGCCTGCCCCCGGCCCCGTCTCAGGCCGGCGGGACAGCGGTCAGAGTTCAGTTAGCTAATATGTCAGAGAATACCAGCACGCAGGCAGCGTGCCGTCGATGGGAGGTCTGTGTACACACACAGCCTCTACTCTAAACACTCGTGTTTATGAGCCCGTCCGTGCCCTCCAGGTTACGTAACAAAGTCAGGAACCCACAGATCTGCGCACGTGAGTACGGAGGTAGGGTACGTCCTCCGGGCAGCCGGGGGGTCTGTGTCCATCTCTTCGGGGCCAGGCCACATCTTTTGAGGTGACCCAACTGAACGTGAAACAAAAAGCAAAGTAAAGCAGCCGTGCACGGCGAGGGATCCTAGGAAAACCACAGGAGAGCGGGTTTCAGGGGCCACAGCCAGCGAGGTCCCTTTGGCGTCTCCCCGCTTCGTACAGTTTAGGGGGGCTTCCCAGTGCCGGCTGTGTGGCCACTGTGAACCCCAGGGGCCCTGGGAATGAATGTGAGTCTTTATTTCCGCCCAGAGCACAGGGGCTCCTGCAGGCCAAGGCGAGGCCCCGCCCCTCTCCCGGGGAGAAAGGGACCCACCCACGGAGCAGGGCTCACGCAGCTCCCGGGTCTCCTAGCCCGCCTTACAGCCTTATAAAGCGGAAGGGACATTTCTTTAAATGTTGTGGCTAAATATAGCAGGGGCTCGGTCAGCTAGAACATTTTTAGAAAGCACATTACAAATCAGGAATGTTTTGGAGAAATAAATAAACTTTCCCACATTTTTGGACTTTGAGTCTGTACCGTGGGCTCCATCTCCGGAGCCTGGGGGTGGGGGGTGGCGTGATGAATAATTCATGGTCGGGCTCCCGCTGGTGCCCAGGACCCTGGAGGTGACTCCTTCCCTTCCCCGGGCGTGTGGGTAATGGCACAGGTGAGGGGCAGGGGTGGGGGACACTGGCAGGTTGAGGACACCCCAGCGTCTGAGGAAGGGTGGCTCCGTGACATCAGGAAGCGAGGATCAGAGAGAAGTAAACCTACATCCAGCACGTTTCACTTCTCGTGTCATCTCATGGAGGTGGCGTCCAGGCTCTCTGCTGCTGACGGCCGGCAGCCCTGGCCCCTGCCGGGACCGGTGTCCTGTCCCGACTCCCGTCGGGCAGGCGCGTGGTGGGACCGGATGGCGTGTCTCCAAGGGCTGCTCGGCCGAGTCTGCTCCTGAGCCAGAACGGAGAGCACCGGGCACATGGCGGGGGGCGGGGGGGTCAAAGGACCCTCCCCTCTGTCTTCTCATCTGCCCGCATCTGTGCTCAGTTTTCCATTTGATTGGAACAGACTGCTGGCCTCCGTCCGTGACCTCAGCTGTCCTGAACCTTGGGTGGGGGTGCCCTGCACCGAGGCAGCTGTGGTACAAGTTCACGTGTGTGTGGAAGAAACATGGACGAGCTGGACAAGTATTAAAAAGGGAATAAACCAGGGGCGCCTGGTGGCTCAGTCGGTGGGGAGTCTGACTCTTGACTTCGGCTCAGGCCATGATCTCACGGTTCATGAGCTCGAGCCCCACGCTGGGCTCTGCGCTGACAGACTCTCTCTCTCTCTGCCCCTCCCCTGCTCGCAAGTGCGGGTGCGCTCTCTCTCTAAATGGATAAAATTTTGTTGTTGTTGTTGAAGAGAATGAACCTGTGACCCCGTGGTCGCCTGTAACAGCTGCCTCCAGCCGAGGCCGGCTGGTGTTCCGGGATACTCTGGTGGAGACCCCGCCGGACACACCGGGAGCGGCGCGCACACGTGTACACACACACACACGCACGTACATGCATGTGCGGGAGCCGGTTTTCACTTCCTCACTGCCGTCACCGCCTCCACCATCGTCGTCATGCTGTCATCGAGGGGCTGGTTAACATTCTCGGCGCGGGGCCATGTGCGGGGCTGGGGACAGAGACCTCTCTGAGGCACAACCCAAGGCTGACAAGCCAGCGACGGGGAGACGAGCAGAAAACAGATTTGCTTATTTACTTATGAAAACTGTGCATCGTGAAGTAATCACAGCTCACAGGAAGGTACAGAGAAGTGTGCCGGGAGGTGAAAGAGGCTTATTTAGTACGAAAATGCTTAAGTCGTCTTGTAATTTAATTTCCATTTCCGGCACCAGGGCCTGGGGACGGGACCCCTGCCAGGTGCCAGAGCTGCTCAGTGAGCTCGCCGTGCCCCCCTCAGGGGTCCGAGCCACACCAGACCCCAAGCTCTGCTCACACGTCAGTTTGCACGTTCCCTGCACTTGTGGAGGCAGCTTTGGGACGTCTGTCCTCCGCTGAGGCTGGTGGGCGTCGGGACTGAGCCCCGGGATCGCAGGGGGGCTTCGCGGAGTGCTGACGGCGGGGTCACAGCCCCCGCCGGTTCTCGTGCGCAGCCGAGTGCGGGCCCAGTGGTTTGGATACCCGTAAGGGAAGGTCTGAGGTCAAGTGCCCGGATTAGGCAGGAAAACCACTTGGCATGAAGACACAAGAGAGCAGGTCGGGGGCCGAGGGGAGCAGACCAGCTGCTGACGCTGCTCAGGCTGCAGCCTCGCGGCCCCGCAGGCCCTCCTGGGCGCGGGTGCGGGGCGCAGTCGTCCACACGGCATCTCACCGAGTCATCGCAGCTGCCCAGCGCCTGCCCAGCCAGGGGTGGGGGGAGCTGGCCCGTAGCGCCTCGTCAGGGACAGCTGTTCTGGAAGCTTCCGCTGTCCTTCGCACCGTCCCCACGAGGCTGCACGCGGCCACATTTCACGGACGTGGAAGCCCGTGTCGGCTCCGGGTCCAGGAAGCTCACGCATCAGGGACACGCCGAGGGCCGAGGGCCGCTTTCTGTTTCCCGCGATCAGGAATGTGAGCTGTGCCGAGCGGCCTCTGTAATCAGAACCGCTGATCATTCTGGAGCTAAGGAAGGGTGAGCCCCACTTTGGCTCAGGTCATGATCTTGTGGTCTGTGAGTTCGAGCCCCGCGTCGGACTCTGTGCGGACAGCTCGGAGCCTGGAGCTGCTTCAGATTCTGTCCCCCTCCCTCTCTGCCCCTCCCCTGTTCACACTCTGTTTCTCTCTTTCTCAAAAATAAACGTAAAAAAAAGGAGAGCCACCAGCAGCCAGGCCAGGCCCCTGACGCTCTGTGGGGGGCTATAAATGAGGCAGACCCAGGTCCCGTGCCCCAGGGTGTCACGTGCCCGTGGGGTGGAACGGGGCGGGGGGTGAGGGGACACGCACAGCACAGCCCCACACAGCAGTGACCTGGCTCCACAGGCCGACCGGCCCCACGACGTGTCGTTGTGAGGCCCCAACAGCTGGCGGCGGAGCCAGTGGTACAGACCACCGGGCTCTCATCTCCCATCTCGCTTGGATTTTTAACCCAAGGGGCCTCGTAATCTCCTAGACCCGCGAGCCAATAAAAGACTCATTTCACAATGCTTAGTAGCCCCGTTCAAAAAGGAGACAGCTAAAAGAGAAACAGGTGAAGTTAATTTTAGCCATGTATTTTATTTAACCCCCCACATCCAAAATATTATCATTCCAGCAAGTAATCGAACACCAGAAAACACCGAGGTGCCTTTTTTTTATGCGCTGCTCCGTCTCCAAACCCAGCGAGCGGTCTGCGCTTACAGCACGTCCGAATTGATTATTTTTTTTAGCTTCATCATTATTTTTTTCCATTTTATTGGGAGGAGCCGCGCTGCGGGCGCTCAGGGGCCGTGCCCACCCAGTGGCCCACCCACCAGCCAGCAGGTGCAGCTCCAGCGTCTTCGGCCGGCCTCCCGCAGGCTCCTCCGGAAGCGTGCAGTCCTGTATGACACCAGGAGGGCCGCGCCCGGCTCTCCCAGCCCTGCCCCGGCTCTAGGGCGGCGAGGGTCCTATCATTTCTGCTGTGCTCCTTCTTCCTGCCACGGCTGGTCTGGTGCCAGGATTGCATGATCCTTGATGCCCGACTCTCCTGCTTGGGTGAATGTCCCTCAGCTTCATGTGAGCAATTTCTTGGTGCAGAACAGATGGTGAGTATTCGTCAGGTGGACACACAGCCTTCCGGGGGCTCCGCCGCCGCTCCCCACCTCTCTTTCCACCTTGGGTTGCTCTGACGCCTTACGCACTCTGCCCGGGAGCCAACGGTAGGGCTTACCTGGCAGGTGGACGTGGATCAAATTAGCTGGGCGCTGGGGCCCAGCCTGGCGTTTTCCCTTGGGGATGAGCGACCCCAGGAGAGCACGTTCTGTTTACTCTCAAGGGCCTGGGGCCGAGGGGCACGGGTGGTCCACAGTGTCTGTGGGCTGGTGGGCAAGTCCGTGGCTCCCCATGGATAGAAGCCACATTCTCCAACCGAGCTTTTAAAATAAATGTTTTGACTTCTTTCAATCCAATCCCATCATTTCCCAAATGGTTCAGAATTCAGGCAGCCCCCCCACCCCGTTTTACTGGTGGGAACCTCGCCGATGGGCAGGCGGGAGGTGTGAGCTCCCCGGGGCCCCGGTGTGTGGGTCACGCTGCAGCGCATGAGAAAATGGGAGCCGGGGTAGCGTTTCTCACTCTGGACGCATCCCTGCAGGCGAGGACCTCCCTGAAGAATCAAAGGGGCGAGGTCTCAGCGCACCGTGGAAGGGACCCGGGCTCCGAGTTTCATCTCTGAAGCTTCCAGAGGCTGTGTAAACTGCAGACTCGACCTCTGGATTTATAGGTTTTCGAGGGAGTTGTGTCCCGTCCCCGCTGGTGAGAAGGATGCTCCCGGGAAGCCAGCTTTGTGGGGACAGGGGCGGGACAGGAACAAGAGGGCGAGGTGGCAGCTGGGGACTGTGAGAAACAGGAAAAGTCCTTGGAGCTCCGTTAGCAGCGGGCAGTGACTTTCCCAGCACCAGAAAGTCTCCGCGGGCCCCATAATTCATGCAGCCCTGCGCTCGGAATCAGCTCAGAGAAGTTGCTCTCTGGATGACCACCGACTATGACACATGCATGTGCATGCATGTGGGGGGTGCCCATGTGTGTGCATGCACATGAGCGTGCACACATGTGTGCATGTGTGTGCGTGCATGTAGACGTGTGTGCATGTCTGAATGCACGTGCGTGTGTATGAGTGTGCATGCATGTGAATGTGTGTGCATGGATGTGGGTGCATATATGTGTACATGTGTAAGAGAGAGTGTGTGAATGTGCATGTGAGTGCAAGTGTGCACACATGCGTGCATAGGCGTGCAAAGTGCACATATGCACACGCACAGGCGTGCAATGTGCACATGTATGTATGCACACGTAGGCACAGAAGTGCCTAGACCCTTGTGTGCACACGTGTGAGTACGTGTGTGTGCATGTGCATGGGTGTGGGAGAAAAACGCGTTGGGGGGGACAAGCCTGTCCACCAGCGACCCTCCCTCCACCCCCGGACGGGGGAGCCCCTGGCGGTGCCCAGCGCCCCCTCCCCCCCGGATCCCGCAGCGATCCTGCAGTCCTCAGAGAGCCCCCCAGCCTTTGTTTTCATCAGCAGAGCAATATGTAATAATAGTTGTTAAAATAATTGTATGTCTGTTTTCACATCTGTAAAGATTAAGTTAAACAGTATGAAGGCCATTAAACGGTTTCATGGCACGCCGCCGCGCGCTGCCCCCCGTTCCCACCGCTACCATGATTCCAGAATAAACTTCAGAGAAGCGGCGGCTGCCACGCGGGGTTATTTATAGCGGCTCATTCATCAATAAAATCTTCAAAAGGGATCTGTTACCCTTCTATTGGGAAGCCAAAGAAAACTCGCATAGAGACAGGCCTGTTCGGAAACAAAGCGGAGGCGACCACAGGACACTCAGTGAAGTAAAATCCTGATTTCTAACAAATACCATGTCGGGAAGAAGAGATTGCTGGCAACGTGAATCCATTTAGGCAACCCGGTGCCCATCGGATACTTAAAATACGCTGTTAAACAGTGGTATTTACGTTGGCTTCAAAGGGCCTGGGCCTCCTTTGGGGTTTTAAACATGTAATAGGTTTGTGATCCTGATGTAGCAAAGCAAATCTTTTCTTCTTAAGAAAGCTCAGGGGACGGACTCATCCCCCTGCCTCTTGCTTATGGTTTGAATCTACCGTTTTCTTGGCTTTTAGCTGGACGCCGAGGGGGACTGGAGTCTAGGCTCCGAGGGCGGGAACCCCGTTCGCGGAGCACGCAGCTCGTCTCGGTCCTGTCCTTCAGAAGCCGGCGTTCTCTGCGGTCTTGAAGATGAAAAACGCTGGCGTGGAGGAGCCATGGGTCCCCGAACATCCCCCATTTATGACCCGTCCTTGGTGACATCTTGGAATTACGGCGATTTGCGTGGTGTTGGGCTCCAAAGCATGAGTCGATGCGGCCGTTTGCACATTCAGGGACCAAACAAGCCCCAGGCCCCTGGTACTTGGCTCCCCCAGGAAGGCAAACCCCCAGATCTCAGATGACGGAGCCCTGGCATTTCAGTGCCTCGACCCTGGACGGCACCCTGGTGGGCACGACGCCGAGGACCCAGGACGTGACCTGTGGGAAAGAAACCGAGTCTGACCAACTCTGTGCCGTGGAGACATTTTGTGCGTCCGAGGGCGGAGCCCGGAATGCCGGCGGTGAGGCCACAGGCCCGGGAGTTCACGGCCGTGGCTCAGTTAGCCTGTGCTGGCAGCACCCCAAGTGACAGCATCACAGGCCTTCTGTCGCCTTTTCCCCAGGCCTGTGATGTGAGTGGTGGCGTTGGGCCCATTTCACAGGTGAGCAGGTGGAGGCCCAGTGGACGGACTGACACAAGCTTGCTCAGCTGGGACGGGAGAGGGCTCAGCCTCGGGGTCAGAGTCTCTCTGCCTCTGCCCAGGAACGGAAGGCTCTGGGCTCGGACAGGACAGGCTCTGCAGCCTGTTCATTACGCGGACCTGGCTGGGAGGCTGAGTCAAGGGGGGAAGGTCAGCCCGCGGCCGCTCGGCCAGCTGTGCACCGCGGCGAAGGGCGCGGGGCCGTCGGCCCCGTGTGGACGGGAGTCTGGCTCTGCTGACTGTCGGCGAGTCACGCAGCCTCTCGGAGACTGGTGCTCACCCCTTGAGCGGGTGGTAACGCCAAGGTGGCGGGAGGCCTGCATGGGCTGAGGTCGTGATCTGCCGAGACGGCTGCGGCGCACCATGACGGCGGCCAGCCCGTGCGGGTGCCGACTCCAGGCCGAAGCGAGAGCCTGGCCCGCGGACTCGGCGTTTCCTCCAGCAGCGCTGGACGGGCAGCGACCCACGGCGGGTGGTCCCCTCACCCTCGCCCTGCAGGGGGAGGCGGGGGGCTCAGCCCGGCACCGCACGGCTCCCAGCGGGAGAGCGGGGGGCGAAGCCGGGCACCCGGGCTCTGGCATCTGCTTCTCCTCAGCAGATTCTCAGCAGGGATGGTGGATTCGGTGCCACCTTTACGGCCAACACGAGAGTCGGTGCTTATTCTGGACACGTGCGGCCATAGGCATTTTTGGTCCCACTCCAGGGACGCGGCCCCGGGGGTTCTCAGAGTCACGTTCTAGAATGTTGTCCCCCAGTTTGCAGCACCTGACTAGCCAGGCAGCCCACGTGGGCCTGGGAAGGGGGCGTGGAGCCCGTCACTCGTATCCCTGCTGTGGATCCCGGCAGAGCTGGAGGGGCCCCCTCACGCCTGACCACGGACCCTCCTGCTGGGGTCCGGACCCCGAATCTCAAAGGACACACGCTTCGGTCTTGTCGAGAGCCTGAGGCAGGTGCCCCACGTCAGGCGTGCAGAGCAGCGACCAGATGATTTCCTTTTGCAGGAACTGTATTTGTTTCTCGTCGATGGCTGCGAGGGGGGATTCGGAGGCCCCTCTGACGGGCTGGAGGCCACAACAAAATGGAAACGACGCCTTTTGCAATTTCCTTTAATTTCCTCGAATGCGGTTACCAGGAACAGGTGACTGTGAAGCCCAGGACCACGGCCCGGCCCCCATCAGCGGGAGGGTCCAGCACACAGCTTCGTGGCGCATGGACGCGGGATGGAGGTGGGGGGGAGCGAACCTCCCCCCGTCCGGCCCTCCGTGCTCCCACCAG